>OY720441.1:8252358-8439844 GCA_963082915.1 Dolichopus griseipennis
CTACTTTGGGTGTCAAAAGTTGAAAGAAAATTTGTTTTTTATTATACAGCAGACTTCTCCTGTGGGATGCTAAATGTTGTTTTATATTATATAACGAATTCCTGTGGGATGCTAGAAAAATGTACTTATACATTTATATTATGTATTAAAAAACATAAATTTGCATTATAGTAAAAATAAATTTTTAAATAAAAAAAAAAAAAATGGTGACAACAATATCAAGAGTTATAAATAAAATCTTAGAATGAAACAATAGCAAATAAAAGAAAAATTTGAGTAATATAAAATAAAAATGACATTATTGTGATTATAATGGGGTGTTCTATGATTATTTTATAGACACATTAATATATTAATAGACATCTATTGGTAGGTTCAAGAAACTTTTAAGCTAAAGAATTTAATCCATAGCGATATGTATATTCATATGAGTTGAAACTCTGATATAATAAATCTAATTTTTTTTTTTGAATTCTATCCTAGACTAAATTTATTTGAAAAATGTTCACATCAAAATAAAGGTGCCGTCAAAAAAGGCCCTGTGAATAAAGCCACCGGACAGTTATTTTTCATAGGTATAAATAAAGATATAAAACCTGATTGTGTTAGGTCTTTTTAAGTGCGAAATAGAACTCCGGGGTGTCATATTTCCTTTAAGTTTCACTTGCGGCTTTTTGAAATTTAAAGCCGTCAGGGGGTTTTTTCTTAATTCAGAAAAACAACCACAAAATATAAGAATTGTAACCCGGAGCTTTATTACACAAAAATTCGGAAGGTAAATTAAAGGAGAAATAATGCCCCGGTTTTATTTCTCATATTTTCGGATCGTATTTCTTAATTGCCGGATACACGAAGTTAAAACCCTGCGAAATAAAGTCTTGAGGGTTTTATTTCTCACAAGTAAAAACATCGCAAAATTTTAGAAAAAAGAACCTAGGATGTTATTTTTTTTTAATTTAACTTTTGGCTTTTGGAGGATAAGAGCCCCTGGGGCATTGTTTCTAAAGAATTTGAAGATTTAATTGAGAGACAAATTACACTTCGAAGTCCTATTTTTTGAAAGGTATATTTTGAACATATGAAAGGTTTTCAATTTCTTCCTAATTTTGGTAATGTATTCGAATTTTACTCTAGTATTCCCCTTTTCCACATTATTTATATATGTGTAGGTGAAGCTCTGAGTTATGAGACATGTTAACGTTACATTCAAAATTCTGGAAGACGGGAATAACTCCCCAGATTTTTAATCTAGCTCTGAGATCGCTTTAGAATATTTTATATACGTATATAAGAATTAATACTTTTGCACTTTATTTCTCAAGAAGTCCAAGATTAAATTGAAAGATAAATAAAACCCCGGGGTGTTATTTCTCGTTCAAAAAGAAATAACCCACCGGATATGCAATAAGAATTATAACTCGAATGCTTTACTTTTCAATTATTATGAGAACGAATTCTCCAGATTCTAATTTGGAAGGGCTTTATTCTATGCCTTCTAATTATTAAAAAAAAAGCTAGTGGCTTTATTTCGTAGGGCCTAATTTCACGAATCCATAAAAAATACATTCCCTTCCCTGTATTGGAGTAATTTTTTTGTTCCAGAAAATCATGATCATGTTTTAAATGTAGGTTTATTCATTTTTCTTGGGGAATTTTTTTTTTATTAAATGATGTTGGAATGTAAAATGCACAACATTAAATTATAATCAACATCCATAATATAATACATTATAATGAGACGGCATTTTATATTTCATTTACTCCATTTTTACTTATTTTTGTGCACCATGTTTGTAAAATGACATTACAAAAGATTCTTAGAATATTATCTAGGTATTAAAAACTTTGTTTGTAGAATATAAAAACCGACCTACTTTTATTAAACACACACATATAAATTATTTAAATATATCTACCATTTTAAAATATTTTTAGATTTTATTTATAGTCATATGTACGTATGTTTAAAGGTCATACTAAATTTTCCATACCGTTTGTGACGCTGTAAAGGAGTGAGATAAATATATACACAAAGGTATGGATCGAATCCGAATCCGCTTGTTTGCAAGGTAGCCCAAAAACTAATAGAGTTAAGATTTTTAAATGTTCACTATTGCAAACCAGTAACTTCCTCAACGAGTTCGGGTAGCCTCCACACAACTTTTACATATATAAATAAGAGTCTATTGAGTTGTGTATTTAAAATTTTTCCAAAGTTAATTAACTGTATGATATAATGTTTATATTGCGTTCATGCGGGTATACCCTAGAGTAGGCAAACTCAACTATACACTCTTTATCGGTTTTAAAGGCTCCTTTTTAATTCTTTTTCCAACAATTAAAAACTTACTTTAAAATTTGTCTAGAAAGTTTAAAAGATTTTAAAGAATTTTTTTTTATTTTAAAGGTGACCTAAAAATTTTAAATGATGACAAACATAATATTTTGTTTAAAAGACAAAATGTTTGACAAATTTATTTATTGTGTAAAGTGTATTTAATTATGCAAAAGCTTTTAGATAGTATCTAAGAAAGAAATTAATTTAATTTTATAATTGTATTTTATTATATAGTACAGTCTTTCAATTTTTTATTTGAAAATTCATTCAATTAGTCATGTCTGAGTGTTTGATTAGAGTTTAATTTAAATTTATAATAGAGGTTTGTTGTATGTAGGATTTCAAATTAATCAATATAAAAAAGTTAGTTAAGATTTATATAATTCTTTATTAAAATTAACTGCTTAAGTTGATGGTTAAATCTACATAATGAACTCTCCTGCTCTCATGTACTTAATAATATCCAGTTAAAAAGTTTTTTTTTAAATTTAGATTTGCAGGATTGTAAAAGTGGCGAACGCAAATGTGAAGTTCAACTCGACTCATTATTTAATCTAAAAAAAAAACTTACACGTTGAATTAACTCAAATGTTGAGCTAGTTCAAGTCTGAGTGAGCTTTTTTAAATAGCTTAAGTTATTAGTTAACTTTAAGTTGTAATTAGCTTAAATTTGAGCGAAGCTTTGATTTGAGTTCGAATTAGAGCGTTGCACATCTCTGGTTTGAAGCAATTTAGTTCACTTACGATGATCACTTCATGCCACTTGATCATGATCACTAGTGAGCACCTACATTGATTTGAGATTCTTAAGTTGTAATCAATTTTGCTACTTTTTATGACTAATCCCTTAATATCAGTTCAAGACACGGTCCTGATGATCCCAATTTACACTTTTGTTTTTCTCTTTAAAACTGAACCCTCTTAATGATGAATAGTTAGTGCCTTTCCCCTTTAAAAACTTTTTTATTATAACAATGTTAGGAAACTGGTTTTTTACATCAAGCTGTAACAATAATTGCAGTTATTACTAATAATATTACCTTAGAAGCTATATGTAAACCACTCGTAGTGTCTAGCATTAGTATATTTCATATAAGTGTAGTTATATTTATACTAATCTCCTAAGATCTGTAACTGAATGACGTGGATGTTGGACATTTAAATGAACAATTGCATGATTCTTATTCTACTTATTAAACATATTTTACATACTTATATTACTTTGTTCACTTGTAAGATATTGTAGCTTTTTCCTATACTAAACTTTCTTTGTTGCTTTTAAAATCTTAATTATTCAACATGCAATAAGTGAAGAAACTTAAGATTCATTTGCAATGGTTTCAGTAAAAAATATTTTGCTCAAGGTTAAAAAAAAGTACTCAATTGAAATATTCGTGTTGAAATTGAATAAATTGCATGATAGTTAATTGCAGTATCTTTAAGGAAAAATAGTGATGTAAATATATTAAAATTGTTTTAACTAAGGTCATTCAAAATGGGCTCATAATTTATTTAAAAAAAAACCAACTTATTGCATCAAAGAAATTATTAAAGGGTAAAAGTTCATCTAGGAAAAAAAGGATGCTCATATCAATCAAATTATAATTTTACTCAACGACAGAAGGGTATTGTGATTAGAGTGTCAACGTTTCACTCGAAAGGTTAGAGTTTGAATCCTATAGTGAAAAAAAAATAAAATTTAATTTAATTATGGACTCGACTCAGGTACCATTCACCATTGGTTTAAAATTAATTTTAAAATCAAATAAAATTTTCCAGGAATCTTTTCAGGGACTCAAACCATAGTTTTGAACTTATTATTTAATATGTAATATAAGCTGTATAACAACTATTTATTTAAAGCAAAAACCGATTTAAAATTTCATTATACATTTAAAACAAAAACACATTAAAAAAAAAATTGTTCCAAATAAATATTTTAACATCATAGCTTTCATTCAATCTTTATACACGTATGACTATAGGTCAAAAGGGTATTATACTAAATTTGCAATTACGTTTGTGATGCAGAGAAAGATGGGGTAGATGGGGTACTGAAAGGTATTGATCGGATCAGAATTGATAAGTAAATTGATTTAGCTATTTGTTTCCGTCCGACCCTCCATCCGTGGGCTGAGTAGCCCATCCTTTACATTTAAGTCAAACACTTTTATTTATTATTTTATAAGTTAAAATTTATTAATTAAAATCCGGTTTATTAATTTTACAATTTACTTTTTATTCTTTTCAGGTCTGGACTATAATTAGAGTACAGTTGTTAATAAAATCATTTAGGAGCTTTTATTTTAGCTTGGATAATGCTGATTCTACTTTATTTCATTTTTTGTTATAATATGATTTTACAGTAAATACGAATACTATGTATGGGTTCAATTAGAATAAAATTGTTAAAAGTACATTTGTGTATTAGTTCATTTAGAATTTAAATATAAAAACAATATGTGTTAAATATGCAGATTATGTTACATTTGTGATTATGAGTTTATGGTTTAATGATATATACGATAACTCAAGAAGTAAAAGTGTTACGATTACGAAATTTTCACAAAATGTGCTGTTATGCAATAGCCGTCTTCTATATTAAAATCCAGCCAGTTTAGACAATGGGTTCGAGTAGCTGCCATATAAATTTATATTCACATGAGCATTACTCTATACTTAATAAAGGTGAATGTCTGAAATTTTGTCAATAGTAGTTAACTGTCATAGCCAACGTTCGAATAAATGAAAGTTAATGTTGTGGAAGATGTTCTAAGACCTACCTTTCAACTTATATTTTCATTTAGATGATATATGAACTTCTGACCGGATAATATAAACTCGATATTACGTCATATAGGTATCCCAGAGTTGACCTACTCTACCCTCCTATACTCTTCCTAGTTTTTAAAAGTTTTAAACTTTTTTATTTTACCACTAAACACGTATAATTTTGTAAATTAAATAATAACATAATATTTTATACCACAATTTTTCAGATTCCATTAATCAAAACGAGTACTAAAGAAAAAAAGTTTAAAATAAACTTTATCATAATCAAAAAATATGTAAAGGGTAAAAGTTATTTTATATTTTTTTTCATCCAACTTTCAAAAGAATTGTAAGATATTTACTTACATTTTTACTTGAAGTTAATTTTGAGTTTAAAAATATAAAAAAAAAAACAAAAAACAAAAATAAATAACTTTTAAGTGTAAGTATATATAGCTTTAAGAAAAACTTTTATAATTAAATTAAATAAATTGTTTTTGTAATTAAAGAATCCCTACTATTATTATCATTACATGAAAATTTTTACAACATAAACAACAATAAAATAAAAAAAAAATATTTGTTTTCTTTTGTTTTCAATTTTTCATTTTCTACAAGGATTTTTTAAACATCAGTTAGATATCCTTTTTTTTTCAATTCTTGGTTTCTCTGCTTTCATAACTATCTTTTATCTTTACTTTTATTCATTATATACTTATCTTGCAGTCCATAAGTTAGAGATTTTTTTTTGTGTTTTGTTTTTGTTTTTATTATAATTGTTTTTCTGATAACAAAACTAGCCGTAGGATAAATTAATTTTAGACATAAAATACCAAAAAAAAAAGAGTAATAGAAAGGGATGTTATTTGGGGGTGATACGAATTTTCGAGTCTTAAAACTTTCCTTAGTCCATGCATCCATAGGATTTCTATGTCATACTTCTGTCTTTGCCGGATTGTTGTAGATACTTTTAGATTTTTAGATTAAGTTGAATTTATCGAAATCTTAATAGATTTTTCTGCTGGAAGAGTTGTTTGCTAGGTGGTGTTCTGGTTGGGGCTTGGGACTCCCCCATTTCTGATGTGATTCGAGTTTTTGTTGATGGTTTTGGAAAGGTATGACTTATCTTTCTCCTCCTTCTACTGTAAATTTATCTGGATACTATTAAATCGTAATAAGGAGAAGTTTTACAGTTAGTTTAAAAAATAAATTTTATAAGCTTTCAGCAGAATATTTATGTTTGTATATGTTTTTAAAATTTTGAATTGTTTAACAGTTACCTTGATTCTTAATCCAACTGGAAAATTGAATTTTAATTTGATTTTCCTGTTGGATTAAGAATTTGATTTTGATTTGATTTTCCACGTGGATTATTAACCAAGGATATTCCCTTTTTCCGGAATGTTTATATATAAGTTCCTTTATATGTAAAACCAGGATTTCTGAAATTTTTTTACAAAAATCAAGATTTTGTGATCGAACTTTCTAAATAAGTACTTAAATGTAAAATTTAATTCAGAACAAGCAATGAAAGAACAGTAGGACGATGCAACCGACAACCCCTTGATTTATTCAATTGATAGTTACACGAACCGCCACATCAACTAAGCTCAGATTTAAGAAATATTAAGTAAACAGCACAGCAAACCTTGCAAAAAATATAAATTTTGTGTACCATTCGTTTCATTCCTCTCGAATTTCCAAAAACATAAAGAAAACCGGACAAAACTCTCTTGTATCAAATTTATTTTTTATCAATTTCCATGATAAGATTACGTCTTGAGAGAATAGGACGTCTTAATAAGTACCCATCTTATTTCAAAATTTCAGCTTATTTCAAAATTCAAGAACATAATAGAAATAAGATAGAACTACCTTGTACTAAATATCAAGTTTCTATTTCTATTAATTTGAAGGTTTATGTGGGAGAACCCTGAACCACCACTCCAATTGATCGCCAATCAAAATTTGAAATGTTTCAAAGATATGTTCTTTTGGTCTTGGTTTGAGCAAAAGCTTGTAGGATCCGAACCCATGGTCTGATTTTGCTCATTTCCAATCTTTGGCTTTTTGCCGTCAGCGGAACATCACTAAATCTTCTTAGTATTATAATCCTATAACTTTTTTAGTTTAAATCGGAAAAAACATCAGACTCCGAATAAAACAAGATTATGTAATTTGAACATTCATACCCTTACCCTATCAAATTCATAGGATTATTTTTGCACTAAATTAAAAAATAAGAAAAAAGAAAAATAAGGAAAAATGAAAAGGAAACTGATGTCCTTTAAGGCAAAAAAGATGTTAAGATTTTCTTTTTTTATATTATTTTATTGCTGATGGTAGTTATATTTTATGTGTTATTTTTCATTTTGATCAACTAATTTTTGTTTTTCTTAGCAGTGCTTTGCTTTGTAAGTCCGAATTTTTATGATTGTAAATCATTTTGATTAAAATTAGCTGAAATCAGCATTTGTCTAACAAGATATGAGTTTTTTTAGCAGTTTTTTGTATTGTATTGTAGATATTTTCAAAATAGTTGTGGTTATTTCATGTAATGTGAAATTGTTGCTAGATATGTTGTAGGAGATATCTGGACACTGATTGTGTTGTGCTGAAATAAAATCAATGTCAGTGGTAATGAATTTGTAAATGCTATAAAAATTTTAAAGTTTTCCAAAATCTTTTAATTAAAGCCACTAATGATAATCATAAGTATGAATGTGCAATTATTAAAATAAAGTGTGAAGGAATGCTTTTACTAGTAGATTTATTTACAGATGTAGGAAGTGCAGTGGGCTTAACCCAATAAGTGAAGATGAAAACCCAGTAAATAAAAATGAAATTGACTTGGAACATGTTGTGTATAAAGCATCTTGAAATGAAAGACTTAAACTATTAATTAGATGTTTAATTTAACGTACCTTTATACATTTATTAATTAAAGAAATGTGTACAATGTTTTTAGTGATATTAGGTAGATATATATATATATTTACATATATATATCTGAAATATTTGAAAATTTGAAAATTTATAATTAGAGCTACAGTTCAACTAGCGTTAAAATGAAATAAAAACCAAAATATACTTCATGAAATGATGTACCTTTGTTATGAAGGTCTTTAAATATGTTATTATAAGTATCTTAACAATTTTAAGATTATCTTGATTAGAACGTTTCATTTTAATTTTCCAAAAAATAATCTTAAATTTATTTTAATAGATACTATAATTTTATTTAATAAATGAATAATAGCTAAGGAAATTCAAAAATTTGCCTTAGGTAAAATTTCTATTTTGTTGCTAATGAAAGGTTAAAGTGAAATTTTATACCACCTCTAAGAATTAAATTAGGGGAAAAATGGAATTAATTTATTAATTAGTAATTAAAACAGTATATTTTTGTTATAATTTATGTAAAATTCAAGAAAATATACTTTCCTATTCATATCTCCCCTTGTTCCCCAAATGTTCTCTTTTATCTTAATGCATGATTTTAAATCCCTATTTCATCAATAAGAATTTGTTTATTTATTCCTTAGGAACTTAATACTCAGAGCAATGAGCCATAACTCACTAAGGGACTTATAATCATTGGAGATTTTACTCAGAGTGTTGGGTCATAACTCCCTTATATGACGGGTACGAATGTGTACAGACTTTCTTGGTCTATAATATTAAAATTTTGCACACAGTTGTATTCTACATCAGGGAAATTCCCTTTTCCAAAATACTAAAATCTACACTAATAAACTTGATTTTGTAATCAAAGTCTAGCGTACATGAATCCATAAATACTCTGAAAAAACATTTTCTTTTACATCTAATATTTTACTAATACCATGTTCACACTATAAACTAGAATCAGGTTCATCGAAGAAACCAGGTTAATGCGTGGTTTGTAACCAGATTTTTCATATTTAAAATTGCTGTCAAAATGAACAAGGATTTTGAAAGTCCTAGTTAAGTTTAAGGGTTATAACTAGGTTTTGGAATAAAATTTTTTGATATACTCGATTATTGTTTAAATTTTTTTATATCCCAACGTGATTTTGTTGTAAAATGTCATTGTTGTTTATTTTTGAAAATAAACAAATAGTCTTTTTTTTTTTTTGAATTTTAAAAGAAAATTTTGGCTATTCTACGGTTTAACTAGTATCCGCGTAGGACCAAATGACTATATATAAAAGATAGCTGGTGTTGCCAGCTTTCAAAAAATATATAGCTTTAATGGCGCATATTATCCTTTAAGGACGAAAAGGACATTTAAAAGTATCCTTGTTATTTTAGTCTATTTTAAAAAAACCGTTATAACTAGCGATCTGTTCAATATATTTATATTCAATCAAAGCTATTAATTAAGATGACGGTCTGGAAAATATTTTAACGTTTATTCGATGACGATAGGTGCTGCCGTTTTGGAGATATTGCAATTTCAAGTGGAAATTTAAAACAAAAAAAAAAAAAATTTTGAACTTTCAAAAAACCCACTATAACTATGAAATTTTCAAAAACACCCTGTATTTTTTATTATACTGTTAGAAAGGTCTTTTGACACTCTTTCCAACGGTATATAATAAGTATGGTATATGTTGATAAATAGCCCCACCAGAGAACATGAATGAAAAACTGACACAACAACTTTATTAAATAATACATTTTCATACTTTATTTCTCATAAATTTATTTTGCCTTTTTGTTGGGATGGTGTCATAATTCCAAAAAAAAAAATTCCAAATTTACAAAAAATCCAAAAAATATTTCCATAACTTTAGCGAGCAAGAATTTTAGAGTTTGTTACAAAATCAGGATTATACGCTTTTTCCAGAATATTTATATATTTGTATACGTGAAATTCTGAATTAGGAGGGATTTTAAAGTTGGATTCAAAATCAGGGTTTCAATAATTTGTTTAGCGGGGGTTTGGGGGCGGCAGCCCCCACTATTGTTAAATTTTTATTTGTTTAAATATGCATGTAAAAAATAATTAGGAGAGATTTTAAAGTTGGCTACAATTACAGCATTTTACGCTTTTTCCAGAATATTTATATATTTGTATACGTGAAATTCTGAATTAGGAGGGATTTTAGAGTTGGATTCAAAATCAGGGTTTCAATAATTTGTTTAGCGGGGGTTTGGGGGCGGCAGCCCCCACTATTTTTAAATTTTTATTTGTTTAAATATGCATGTAAAAAATAATTAGGAGAGATTTTATAGTTGGCTGCAATTTCAGGATTATACGCTTTTTCCAGAATATTTATATATTTGTATACGTGAGATTCTGAATTAGGAGGGATTTTAAAGTTGGATTCAAAATCAGGGTTTCAATAATTTGTTTAGCGGGGGTTTGGGGGCGGCAGCCCCCACTATTTTTAAATTTTTATTTGTTTAAATATGCATGTAAAAAATAATTAGGAGAGATTTTAAAGTTGGCTACAATTACAGCATTTTACGCTTTTTCCAGAATATTTATATATTTGTATACGTGAAATTCTGAATTAGGAGGGATTTTAGAGTTGGATTCAAAATCAGGGTTTCAATAATTTGTTTAGCGGGGGTTTGGGGGCGGCAGCCCCCACTATTTTTAAATTTTTATTTGTTTAAATATGCATGTAAAAAATAATTAGGAGAGATTTTATAGTTGGCTGCAATTTCAGGATTATACGCTTTTTCCAGAATATTTATATATTTGTATACGTGAGATTCTGAATTAGGAGGGATTTTAGAGTTGGATTCAAAATCAGGGTTTCAATAATTTGTTTAGCGGGGGTTTGGGGGCGGCAGCCCCCTCTATTTTTAAATTTTTATTTGTTGAAATATGCATGTAAAAAATTACTGTTTTTAAAAAATAGTTTGTCATTAAATTTTGATTTTTGGAATTTTTTTTTTGGAATTTATTTTTTTGGAATTATTTTTTTTGGAATTTTTTTTTTTGGAATTATTTTTTTTTCTTTCTTTGGAATTTTGTAAATTTGGAATTTTTTTTTTGGAATTATGACACCATCGCAACAAAAAGGCAAAATAAATTTATGAGAAATAAAGTAAGAAAATGTATTTTTTAATAAAATTGTTGTGTCAGTTTTTCATTCATGTTCTCTGGTGGGGCTGTTTGTCAACATATACCATACTTATTATATACCGTTGGAAAGAGTGTCAAAAGACCTCTCTAACAGTATAATAAAAAATACAGGGTGTTTTTGAAAATTTCATAGTTATAATGGTTTTTTTGAAAGTTAAAATTTTTTTTTTTTTTGTTTTAAAATTCCACTTGAAATTGCAATATCTCCAAAACGTCAGCACCTATCGTCATCAAATAAACGTTAAAATATTTTCCAGACCGTCATCTTAATTAATAGCTTTGATTGAATATATATATTGAATAGATCGCTAGTTATAACGGTTTTTGTAAAATAGACTAAAATAACAAGGATACTTTTAAATGTCCTTTTCGTCCTTAAAGGATAATATGCGCCATTAAAGCTATATATTTTTTGAAAGCTGGTAACACCAGCTATCTTTTATATATAGTCATTTGGTCCTACGCGGATACTAGTTAAACCTTAGAATCCCCAAAATTTTTATTTATTATCTAATAAAATATCATCAAAATTATAATTAAAAAAAAAAATTTTCCTTGTTAATTTTTAATTTATTTTATTTACAGTCAATTTTGTTTATTTACTCTAAAAAATATTGCTGTTTTGGAAACGTCAAACAATACTAGGTTCATGCATAACGATAGTCTGAACGGTTGATTTTAAAACTAGGCTATTTAGTAGGTTTTTTACGTAGTGTAAACATGATATTATATATTTTTATATTATCATACTTAAATTAGAAAGATCAGAAATGATTTTCAGTTATTTTGAAGGAAATATTCGACTTCAATATATTAGTATATGTATACGCTCAATCACACAATTTTAGTTATATTATGCTTTAACTGCCATTAAAAATTTGTAAAGGGACTTATGTCCCACGGAAATATTTTAAAGTGAGCCAAAGATCCCTTAGGGACTTATGTCCCACTCATACCTTTGTATGGTAACAAATTAATTTTTTTCTAAATTGTAAAGTTTTATTCTTAAATTTAAATAGAGTTGACATTTGTCTAAATTCATCATCTACACACTGGTCCTATTAGAATCTCAATAAGTTAATTCCGGTAAAAATCCTAAAGGTGCAATCAACTGAGATATAGGTGGTTTTAATTTTTATAAAAATTTTCATGAATGAATCTGGCAGCTGTATCCCATGTATCCAATTTGAAATGTGGGGGCTATTACGATATTTTATAAATTACAATTATATATATAAATAATTTAAGTACAAAAACCTTAAATTAAAAAATTTACACACTGCAACCCTATTATTGAAAAATAATTTTATATGCAAAACTGATTAAATTTTTGAATTCACCCTATTCAGATCTCTTTTAAAATTCAAATTATTTGGAAAATATTTCATCAATTCTAATTTTATATGCAATCTGTAATATTCAAATAAAATTAGGTCCAATGAATTCAATTATTAAACTTTAAAGTACTGAATATAAATTTTAATTTATAAAATGCAGATTTTGACCTCAAAGCTAGTACTAAATAGTATTATGAACTATGGCATATGGTTTCTCTTTATATTCTATTAAAAATTTTTATCATGTTTATTTTGGAGGCTTAGGATTTGGGGTTTGGGGTAAAAAACTCCAAATATTTGCAATTCTTACAAAACGCATAATTTAGTTACAAAAAAAAATAACATCTCTTTGAACTTCTTTTACAATGCTTAAAATTTTAAATTTTCTTTTTAGATTTTGTAGTACACTTTAATATTTTAAATTAAAATGCATACTAATTTGTTGATTTTATCTTTTGTTTTTTAAAAAACATTCAACATTTTTTTCCAATTTATATTTAAATTTTCTTATTTTTTAATTCATTTTAAAAATCCAACTCATCTTGTGTCTTATGGCCACTTCAATAGGAATTTCTATGAATATTTTCCAAATTAAACTTTTGAATATTTTTTAAAGGACCTTTTATCCTTGCATCAAAAGCAAATGAAATTTTTCTGCATTATTTTGTCTCAATTCTTTATTTGCTTTTGCATTTCAATCAAGTTTAAAGTTCAACAGCAATTTAATATTTGCATAAAAAACTTTAAAAAAATTTTTTGGAGACAAAATAAAATAATTTTGGAGATGTGGAATGTGTGGGTATAAAAAGGAATTAAAAAGGTGGGTGGAAAGAATTTAAATGAAATAAAGTAAAAGTCAATAAACTTGTTCTATTCTTTTGTTTGGTATTTGGTTTCTTTTTAAATATCGTGGAACTTTTAGAAACAATCTAGACACAAAATCAAAAAAAAAAATAGTGTAACTGTATATTAAATGAGACAGAAGATACTTCAAATGTCTATAATTGTCGTGATTAGGTACACATGTGTTCCTTTTGTGGTTAGTTTTTTTCTGAGTTTTTGAATTCTGACAGAGGAATTCTTTAATTTGAATTTTTTGGATTATTTTTATGTGAAGGTGTCTGTAAGGTAGATATACATTATATTGTATCTTGTTATATGGTATATTTTAATATATGTTATTTTAAGGGATACTTTTATATAGATACATTCTAAATTTAATGTAAATTATCCTTTAATATTCTAAGATACTAAAAACTAATTATTTAAATTTTGCCAAAGGGTTTTTAATCCATAAAATTAAATTATAGCTGAAAGGTTTGATATTTTCTTGGAATTTTAGATTAGTTATGATATTAGATACTTTAGATGTTAATGTTAACACAATTTCATGAATGTGATTAATAAAAGTTTTTATAGAAATCTTTGAGTAAATACCTTAAAACTGAAGAATTCAGACGTTAGAGGCTGGACACCAACATTGCACGAATTTTCCTCTATCACTTTTTTTTTTGATTATTCGTCTATACTCTTTCAGAATAATGAAACTAGCATTTAACATACTTTGGCAGTATAATTCCTGAAACCGCATAGGACATAATATCCATCAAGGATTGAGTGAAAAATTCAGACAGTTGCGGTTTTCTTTGTAATGATGATCTAAATACTTTTTTAGTACTTCACTATTAATGGGGCTCATTTAGGTGAATAAAGATCTTTCAAATTATTAAATCACTTAAAGCATTGGCTGCTAAAATGTTTTGTTCAGCAGTTCTCATATAAACAGAAGTATTTAAAGTTATATGAACTGTAAATACTCATAATAATTTTTATTTCTCAGATTTTGCTCAACTAAATTACCACGTTAGGCATATATTTTCTGTCATTATAACTTTAAGTACTTGTGTTTATATGATAATGCACGAAGTACGCAACGCATTTTACGTCGGAAGTTTAAAATTGTAAAATTGAATTGTATTAAAAAAATCAAAATAATTTTAAAACAAAATATGTTTTTTCTATAAAAAATATTCAAATATAGATTTTTCATAAATAAAATGGCGTATCGATATCAAAATACTTCTACTTGTCAACGGAAAGCGTATTGTACGTCATATATCTTACGATTTTTTTTTTTTTTTTTTTTTCTTTATTAATTCAAATATTTTAAATACATACTTATAACATAATTATGAATTATAATTAAGTTTACAAGCCGTAGCCGTAGCTATGTGGCTTTATGATTTATTTTTAAAAATAAGTGTCTATTTTAAATTTATTTATTAGCATTTATGTTTATATATTTATTATTAAAAACAAATTTAAATTAAGTTGGACCCTTAATAACATAAAAATTTATTTTAAGGAAATACATTTTACTAACAAAATTTAAAAATACAAAATCTAGCTTTAGAACTTTTATTAATTAATTATTTGAGAGTTAAAATGCTTCGACCTATTTTCGATAATATTAATTGGTTACCATGGGTACGAATTTTTTTAAAGTGACCTTTAAAACATCAAAGAAACTTTTATTTTGAAGTGTGTGTAATTCGTTTGCATAAAAGTACTTATTTTTTTTATATGATTGTTAAAAAAACCTATATGTGTGTGGGTATTTTTTGTTTAATAATTATTTTAAAGTTTTTAAAAAAAATGTCGGACAATAGTAAAAAAAATTGTATGAAATTATATTTTTTTGAAAAAAAAAAAATGAAAAATAAATTATTTTAAAGTTATCCAATTATGGCAAACCAAAAAGGTTCAAATGAAAAATCAAAGAAAAACAATAAAGTATACAAAAATTATTTCATTATAATTTTATTGGTTTATTCAATTAAAAACAATTATTATATATAATTAATTAAATTTTGAAAGTTTTTCAATTGTTTTTTCCGTTTTGTTTTTTCGTGGTAATTAAAATGAAATTTGGATGTACAAAAGGAAGCTTATGTATTGAAAATTAAAATATGTAGGTTGCAATGACCTTTATTTTGAATAAAGCAAAAAAAGTATTTTATTATAAATTGTAGATATTTTGAATGTAAATTGATAAACTTAATTTAGAACCTGTAGTTCTCTCAATTTTTACTATTAAAAACGTTTCTGAACGCACAACAATTTTATTCTTATGTTGATACTTTAAATTTCGAATAAAGTAATCAGTGATATTCACTAAGTACTTTATTGAGAGTATTGAGGGTTTTCAGAAACGTTGAGAGAATTCATTAGTATTATATTCATGTAAACAATGCACTTGTAATCAGAGACGTGTTCCAGTACAGTAAATCTAAAAAAATATTAAAAATACTCGTAAGATTACTTTGAAGTTCCGAAAGTAATTGAAAATTCAAGAAAGTACTTAATTGAAATTAGTTTTTTACTTTTGTTTGGGCTGTAAGAATCGCTAATGAGTACATACATATTTTTCTTTGAAATATGAGTATGTAAATAATAGTTAGTAATGTACTCGCTTAATTTTGGGTCCCTATATGGAAATAAATAAAGTATAACTACTGTAAGAGTACTTAAAATAGCACCTACATTTTGAGTATTTCAGACGACAAGAGTATTTCAGACGACTTCGACTGTATTTTCACCAAGTACTAAGTTTATGTGAAAAGGTTTTTTAGTACTTGAACTTTAAATTTAAAAAATCAAAATTTAACAAGGAGTTACTTTACAAAAAACCAATTACAATTAAGCATTTTAAATATGATAGTACTCATAGACTTCTGTACTTCAAAATTCAAAAAATTTTAATAATCTGCAGTATTTTAAATACAACGGTCTCTTTAGATATTGCACTTTAATAAAATTGCTAATACCTTTAGAATAATAATTTATAGTTAAATTAACGGTAAATGAGAAATAATAAGGGGATGCATAAAATTCATCAAATTATTATTTTTCCTTTGAATGGAAAATGACAACAGATCCTTTTCAGTTAATTAACATAATGGTTTTGTTAATTTCAAAGATTTCGTTTTTTAGTGTGTTTTTTATCAAAGTGAACAAAATCAAAATTTTCAAGGGTTTTTTAAAAAAACTTCAAATTTGTGTGGGAATCATTGTTTTGAATGATTTTAAAAGCAGTTTAAATGCGCGTTTCCATTTTTGTTCTTTTATGTTGATTGATTGTTTGAAGTTAAAAGGTGAGTTAGACCATTTTTACCGTAGGTTGATTAGAAGTTAAATCAAAATATACTGAAATTTTGAAATCTGCTAGTATCATTTAATTAAAAGTTTTTTGCCAACCGCTTATATGAAATATAATAAGCGGTAGGTATTGCTTTCGCGCGAAAAATTGTAGAATGAACTTGTGTATTTGTTTAGGTACGTTTGTCTGTGCACATGTTTTCACAGTTTAAACTGTTCCTAAACTGTTTGTTTGGAGAAAATCATATAATTCCATTAGGCACGAATCTTGTATAGTTTTTAGGTTTTTGCGAATATTTTTTAAAGAAAAAATAATACAGAAAAAATTATTAAATAAAAGTGGTTACACAAATTAAGAGCTACAACTTTGCCATAGAAAATCATTTGTTCCGACGAACTTTAAAGCCCATTTAATTAAATTTAAAAAAGTTTTCTTAGTCCACATCCTATGTTTACAAATATTTTTATCTTATTAAATTCCAAAAAAATGTTATATATGCTATTGTTGCTGTCTTTTGCATTTAAAATTTAAGTTTTTCCTGTAATAGCGGTTGGTTGGTTGATGGACACAGCATAATTTTTTAATTTAAAATTACCTTTGAATCTTTTTGAAAAAAAATTACATTTTTTGAAATTTTAATTTGAAATATGAACAACAAAACAATTATTTACATTAAGAATTCATTAATTTTTAATTAATTGTGAAACTAAAAATGAAAATTTAATATCACCTGTATTTAGTAAAGTCTCACTGGCAATAAGTTAATAAATTTATTTTAATAAATTATATGTCTCTAATCTTTATTGAAAAAGGTAGCACTTAAGCTGCTTTATACAATTTTAAATTAAAATTTTTACTCCATTAAATGGTTATTGTTGTATTTGACAAGATGTAGGAGTTTTAAAGGTCTAATTAGTAAATTATTTTGCTAAAAATTTTAAAATATTGTTTTTGAAAATAAATAACTTTGTAAAGTTTTTATTAAAGGAAGTCGTCGTACCTTAATAGATTTTAAATAAATTGTATAAAATTGACTAGAACGGTCTAAGTGTTTTTGTTGAATAAATTTGAGAACTACTAGACCATAGGATTTGCTTTGGTTTGAGTTGTGGAGTTTCCAAGAAAAATTTGAAAATATAATGGGAGAAGAAGAATTTTAATATAAACTTTAAAAACTTTTAGGAAAAGGACACGTAAATGCAAATAATAATTTTATAAATACTGAAGGCGTGTTCTCGGTACATTTACTAAATCCTATAAGTTAAAGTTCATTATTTTGTTTTTTAAATAAATTAGTTTTATTTTTAAAATATGAACTTCAATTATTAAATTTCTTAAATCAGAAATGAGCTAATTTGACGAATTCGTTAGGGAGTAGGGAATTTCAAATGTCGACTTAGGATAAGAGCTTCGATAAGAGCATAGTGTGGAAAACTATATATATAATTTAAATAGAGGTGCTTATATTGGAGCATCGCTTTGATCACCGATAAACAATATAAATTTTATGCGCTATGTTCTTATGCTCTTATCACCTATCGCAGGTCCAACATAAGTGCATCATTACACAAAATGTCAATTAAGATAATTTCAATTTGGACAAAAGTCGACTTGAATCACTCTCACAATTACAAATATATAAATATTCTGCGAAAAGGGTATACCCTAATTTTGAAACCAACTCTAAAATCGCTTCCTACTATTTTTATTATACAGGTATTTGAAAAAACCGAAGTTTTAACTTTTTCCTTAAATTTAAGAAAAATTAGACATTTTGAGAGTTTAGACTTGGCCAAAATTGCGAAAGTTAACATTTAGGAAGACGACATTTTAAAAATCGACACAAGCTCGATAAAGTCAAAGATTAATACAATATTTTTAAGGAAATAATAATAAAATCTTGAGGTTTCAGTACCAAACTTCAAGGTTTTTTTTCTATTGAATGAAGTTGAGCTAACGAATCAACAGTTACAAATTTTTAAATCCGCAACTTATACCAAAGTTCAAATTTATCGATAAAAATAGATTTGCTTATGCACTCCAACTTCATTGTATTATTATTTGTGATATATCATACGATATCTAATAATAAATGTTCATATATAAATATTTTATATATTTTAAATTCAATTGTTTTAAAGTCATTTTAAATCGTAAAATTAAAAAAAAAATTAATTTAAAATAAAATAACAATATAAATTTTTGAAAAAATCCAAAATAATGCTCTTACAAAATTTCTTATTTAAATATTGATTTATAATATTTCATTGTCTTTACTTAATTTTTATTTTAATTTAAAACCTATTCTATATCAACGTATAAAATATATAGGTACTCATTTTAATAAATAATTCCATTATACTTCCTAAATTTTAATTTTCACATTTTTATTTGAATGAAAAATCAAAAAAAAAAAACAAAAGAAAATTTTCAATGAAAAATATTTATCAAGAGAGAAGGAAAATACCTGTTGGAAGTTTTTAAGTCGTAAATTTTAAGCAATTGTTACTAATTTAAGATACTTTTGGAAACTATTAATAAGTACTGAAAAATAACTTTTGATTGTCCAATTTTCTTGGAAAAGTGAATTTCAGATTTTGAATAAATTATTACCGTTATAATTATATGCATTTTTTGACATTCTATTCTTTTAAATAGACCTGGTAAGTAATCATTAAAAATGGTACTTAAATACTACGGTAAGTACCATTACTTGGTAATCATTACTTCCGTATTACAATTAAAACATTTTTGTAATCATACTTTGAAAATGCAATTACGAGTAAACAGAATTAAGTATTTACTTAATAATACCTAGAAAGTAATTAAATAAGGATTTCGATTACTTTTGTAATTAAATAAGGATTTCGATAACTTTTGTAATTAGTTTTTATACCTAAATTACTTTTCCAATTATTTTTGATCGTTAATTACTTTGTTCTGAGCAATTTAAAATAAAATTAAAATAATTTAATCAATCAAAACCATATAACGGAAATAGTTAGCTCTAAAATTAAATTCTTTAAATTTTTAAACTTGAATTTTATGAGTTTTCTTATAAGCAATGTATTGAGCAGTCACTAAGCTATTTCAAGTAATCTCAAGTAACCTTTAATTTTTTGATTAATTACTTTAACCAAACCAATGATTACTCTGTTTATTACGGTATAGCATACTGCATACTTTTAGGCTCATTAAATACCTACTTTTGTTCACAGATTAATATAACGGTATTGTAGGCTGCGGTTATTTTCAAACTTAGAATATTTATAAAATATTTAATACCTTCTTTAAGTAGGAATGTAAAAAAGAGGGGAATTACCTCATTTATAACAGAAAATTAAAAAAAAGAAAACCAAGTGTTCCAACTTCTTGTCTATTGTAAGATATTACATTAGCTAAAAAACTCTTTTATTCTTTTCGGAATGAAAAGAATTTCAAGGTTAAAAGCAGGAAAAATCTATTTTTTGTTTTTTTTTTGGAAAAATAAATTTAAATGGGCGATGAATGAATTTTATTGAAAGCGCATGTATATATATAAAATTATAAGAATGTGAAGCAGTGATTAAATTATGCAAGAAACTTTTTAAAAGGTAAAAAGAAAATTGGTTTTACACCTTTCTGGTTTATAAAAATATATGTATACATGGCATTGTGTACATATATGTGTTGAAATGTGTCAATATATTCATATCACGATTATTACTAATAACAGTTATTAAAAAAATACCTGTATTAGATATAAAATATAAATTATCTTATTTTTCATTAAAGAATTTTGAAGAAGGATGTTATAAAAATTTCTATTAAAAGAATTTTCTTTAGAATTTTTAGGAATTTTTTTAATATAGAAGATTCTAGGAGGCCTTCAACATGTAAGTAATTAATTCTCTGAACCTTGAGATATGAAAAATCATGATAAAATTTAGGAAATATTATCTGAGAACTTTAGTATTGATTTAATAGTTTATGATTTGGGTCCAAGATTTTTTTTTATGGAGGCTATGGATTTTAAGAGAATCTTTTATTTCAAGTTCACAGGTAGAAAAAGACTTTCTTTGAAATTTTTTCATTCAACACAATGGAAAGAGGCTGAGGAGCACAAGAAAGGAAATGAGGGGAAATTAACCTGGAAAATCTTTTACATAAAAGGATGAAGTTGCCGATGCAATGTACAGATTCAATAACATTTAATTAATATCTAAAAAGAATTCTATTGTTTTTATCCGGTTCAAGATCTAGGTCATTGTTACAGCATGTGAAAAGCAACAAACAGTTCAAAACTCAAATAATAATTTGTTGCTATTTTGTTCAACATTTACTCTTTGAATCGGATAAGATAATATTTCAATATTTTTCTAAATTTTTAAAATTTTTTTCCTCCCCAACTAAGGAAAATTTTTAAAAGCTTCAAAGTTTTTCTCATTAAATATAATAGGGTTGTAATTACTGTAAGTTACTTAATATATTTCTTACTTAATGTCTTCCCATTTAATTAATATCTAACTGTTAATCCCCTTTTAGTTTCAAGCCATAATAATTAAATTAAAAATGCTTAGGTCTATTGCACCTGAATTTGTTATTCAAATAATATTGAATTTCAGATCAAAATAAAATATCTCAAATAAAATCAGAAACTTAATTAATTTCGATTTAGTGAAGTCTTAAGTTTAAAATTGGAGGTTCTTAGATTCTCAAAATTGGAAAATACAAAAAGCAAAATCTTTAAGAATAAAAGCCAATCAAGTTAAAAAACAAACCTACTGTCCTTGTCATTTGATTGTATTATGTAGGACATTAATGTTTATATTAGATATTTGTATTATGTCTATATTGTTCTTCAACATTTATTTTATATTTTGTTTGTAAAAACAAAAGTAATCCTTTTTTTTTTAATTTTCATGCATGAGTAAAACTTTTTACAGTTATGTCATTCCTGTCTATAAATTTTGTTGAATTTTTATCTGCAGATATATTTTGTTATATATTATTAAAATATATATTGAATTATATGTCATATGAAGTCATGAAAATTTTAGGCATCATGTCCTTTTATTGGTGATGTACCATATGACCCCTGACGAGCGGTTAGACACATTGCCTGAATATTTTCTGGGCAATATGACCCACCAATGGCAAGACCCAATAACTTTTACAAAACTGAAGCAAATTGGCTCACCTAAAAATGAGGGGTAATATATCCCACCAGTGTCAAAAAACCGCAAAGATCTTCTAGATCCTATGACACATCAAACATTAAAACTATTTTTAACTACTTTTATAGAACTAACTCATGGTTAAAAGTAAAATTATACTACAGGATTTATGTTTATGTTGCATAAAAACTATTTTAGATGAGTCATAAGATCAGAAAATATCAAAAATTGTTATGGTGATATGTCCCTTTAAATTAAGGATATTATGACTCACAAATAATGAAACATTGTGCCTAAATGAAGTTTGGACAATCTAATGGAGTTTTGGTATCTAATCAAAAATGGGCAATAAGGCCTAAGGGCATGATGACCCGGGGTTCTATGGCACATCACCCTTTCATTTACCTTCTTTTAAATATGACTCTAACAGATTTTCTTTAATAAATGGCAACATTTATTGAATTTAAGATAAAAAATGGAAAAAAAAAGAATATTAAATGTAGTACGAATGAATTTGTAAAACTTTATAAAAAATAAAATATGGGAGTTTTATATTTATATTCATTTATATATTCTTATTATGCATCATTATTATGCAGTATATATAAGTAAACAACGACAAGGTGATTCTCCTACTGTATGCAGTAGGTGTAGTTATTTAAAATAAAATTATTTTCTAAAAGGGGCCAAGGATTTTCTTTAGGTTCTTAAAATAATCTAAAGATATAAAGATTTTTAAAGATTTAACTACGGAGTAATAAAGCTAATCAGATCGTTTTCAAGGGCACCGGACATGTATTAATGGTATCTTAATTATATGTTAGGTTGTAAAATCAAAAACTATTGCTTTTAATTAAATGTTGGATAAGAATAAATTGGACTCCTTTAATTAATTTTTAAAACCAAAAAAACAAAAATCACCCTGTATACAAACAAATAAACCGTTACTCTATATAACAATATAATACTAAAAGTTTCTAATGAAAAGGATGCATGATCTGTTGTAATTTTGAATGGAATAAAATGATTGATAGAAAAGAAAAATCAAGTAGACAATATTTCACATATCTATATACATATACATTAATATACCTATTTATATATTTATATATTTATTTAGTTACCAAAGTAAAGAATTTGTATTCTTTAAAGATAATCATCATGCATTTACAGTTTCATATATTAAAATGATATGTAATCAATTGCAATATCTAAATATTGGGGACTGTTAAAACAATCAATGTCTTTATCCTGGAACCTTACATTGAAGCAAATCTATAACATATGTATGTATAGTTTTCAATTGTATGTACTATTATCCTTTTTATGCCGTTTCTTTATTAAACACTGAAACGAGCACACAAAAAGAAAAAGGACTAAGGAATATCCTTTTTTTTTTTTTTTGAAAATTCATTATATACCATAAAGGATAACAAAAAGGATTGAAAAAAATAACAAAAACATCAAACAAATGTTTTTTTGTATTTTTTTATGGCTATGATTGAAAGCATTCTGGTCAAGGACATCTATACTTTTTTATGTAGATTTATGTTCGTATGTGTTGTCGTTTTACACATAAATATACTTATAATGCAGGCGCTTTTTATACTTCATTAGAAGTTTTTGGGTGTGTTTGTGTGTGTATGTTGATGTTTAAAATGTTTTTTCATTGTTTTGATTTCCCTTTTTTACAATCATGAGTAATCGGATAAAGGTAAGAGCTTTGCGGTGAATTGATTCTTATGTCTTCATATGGGACACAACATATTATTTAACAACAGATGTCAGAATTCTATTCAATTTTAAATTTTTCTGTTGTTTTTGTATAGTTGGAATTGATTAAAATAGAAAAGAAATGTTTGTTTTATTGCTTTTAGCAAAATGTTTAAACAAATTCATGTTATTCATAATTTTTGTTTTATTTTTCGAAGAAGCACCTATTTTGAACATTTAAGAATGTACACCTTTCTGGAGACTCCTTTGCCTAAAAATATTAAATTTCTTATATCATACACATCGCTCGTTTGTTATAAAAATAGATCTTGCAGATATCCTTTAGAATCTAAGTATATAGAGAGTTCAGTTATGGTGGATTCTGTATTTAAAATGGCTTTTATATACTTTTAATTTTTAATCAAAATGGTTACGTTAGCTTTATAAAGAATTGATCCAATTTAATTATGTTAGCCCCTCTGTAAATAAATTTGTTGGAATTGGTTGTGTTGAAAATTAGTCTCTCATGTTTATATTTTCCCAATACGGACCTTAATGCATTTTCTCTCAAATTTTCGAGGAAACTTCTATAATGCTGGCAGGCCTTTGTATTTGATCAAATTTTCTACCTTTGCAGATATAAAATTATTTATTTATTTATTTAACTTCTAATATTGCATAAAAATTTATGATAATGTTAGTATTACTCTCGACTGCTAGGGCCATTACGGGTACGGGAATATTGATACAAACATGAAAAAAAATATTTGAGTATTACAAATTTCTTAAGTAGCTAAAAAATTATTTACAAAAATTTATTTACATTATTTACAAAAGTTATTCTTTAAGTTAAATGAGTTAATAATTTTATAAGTTATGCATGTTATACGACAAATTGTAAACAAAATTAGATGTTGGAACAAGTTAAACAATCTGAATTTTTTTGCTACTATTTCTACATTTTCATATTTAGGAAATAATAATGAAGTTAAATTTGTATTTGATACGCATACAATATTTTTTTTTTTTTTTTTTTAGTTGAACTTTTATTTTGTTATTTTCTTACATTCTTATAATAACTTAACCTACAAAAATAGTTAACAAAAAAGGTTTTTTCTTATATTAAAAATTAACATGTAAAAAATGAAGTGTTTTTTTTATGTTAAATAGTTACTCTTAATAATTATTATGAACTCTTACTAATATTTTAATCATACTTAAAAGTATGTATTAATTTCAAAATTTTAATTAATTGCAAAAAATTTAAAAACGCAATTTTAACATTTTTTTTTTTTTTTTAATAAAACCCTAACCTAACTTACCCTATTCTTACAACTAATTAAAAAACTTATAAACTAGTATGTATTATTTTAATATTAAAATAACACTAATCTAATAATTCTTTTATGCTTATTTTTTTTTTATGAAGTGCTTAACCACCAAAAATTATTTCTAATTGATTTGTCTTTATCTGGTATAGACATGTCATATTTCATATTATCTGGATTGATGTTACCTGGATCATATTCAATTTTTTTACATGTAGCCCGTCTACTATAATGAAATAGTATAGGGACATGATTTTGATTTTGTATATAACCATACTTGTCTAAGAAGATGAAATGCTCAGGGGCTATGAATCCCGTGAGCAAAGTCTTCTTGATGTACTCCTCATTGTGGTAAAATATATGCGATATTAAACCATTTTCTGGAGTATTTAATGCTCTATCATAGTGATTTCGAATTAATTTTATAATAAAATTATCAATTCTTATGATTACGCATACAATATAATTTTAAATGAATGATAAGATTTTTATAAAATTATTGCCTATTTTTAGGCGAGTTTCCTTGTGTAGACTGACATATATGTAGATAAGTTAAAAATGGCTTTATATTTAATTTCGGACAAAAAAATAAAAAAGCAAATACAAATAATTTCTTGATATTGTTTCTTAATATTGGAGATTAATATAAAAAAAAATCCAGATCCAAACTTAATGATGCATACGCGTTGTAAAACAATGTTAAATTGTAAAATAAATAAAGTATGACTAATAGTTTGATATATGTGTATTATATTATTCATGCTATGGCTCATTTGAATTAAATTGAAAATTCCGAATTCAATTGGATTGCTATATCAAATTAACTTTTATTATTTCATATTGGATATTTCACTATTTACAGTTTTCTAACACTAACAAATGTTTTTAAATGCAACACAATTTCTTAAAAAACACCTTAGTTCCGCAACAGAGGTAACTATTCTTATTGGCATTGATATTACGCGCAACATAAATCTCAATTTCTGTATACTTTTTCAAAATTGTTAAATTGTTGCTTTAATGTTCGATGCCCTTAGGACAGTTTCTTGCTTTTTTGATAAGTTAAAAAAATATGTATATAAACGGTCTAAAGTTCATTCAAACTTGGGGACCGCAAAGGATACAATTTGCTACAAATTTCTGTGCCTCCAGATTTTATTTATCTCGCACTCTTCTTCTTTATAATATGTAAGTTGCTATAGTAATTGGCTCTGTCAAGGTCTATGTTTTTTAGTTGTAACAAAATTGTGATGTGGATTATGACAGCGGGAAATAAAGTCTAGAACAATAAAGTCTAATATGCCTTATTTCACTTGGATTGGGAAATAAGAATTACCTCGAAATTAAGTCTAATTTCTCTACTCAATTAGAAGTCAAGTCTATTAGGCTATATTGATTTAGGCTGTATTACCCCTGCCGTAGATTACAAACCGTAATCGAATTTAATAAATAAAATGCTCTTCAAGGTGAACCTTATTTTTAAAATAAATAGCTCTCTTAAATAATTATATATACTTTATTCCAACACTCTACATCGCATTCTACATTTGTTTTTAATTGACAGTTACACTAAAATAACTGTATTTATTAATTAAAACACTATTTTGAAATACTATACGTATTTATAGTTTTCCATTAAAATGAAATTGAGTTTGCAAAACTGTCAAATCTGTATGAAATATAATTTTTCCAGTGGACTAAAAACAAATACAAATACAAAAGAGCTTATATGTGCAAGTTAATAGCCGTAAAAGTATAATTTATGAAACCTGTTTCTTGTTTTTTGTTTATTTTGTATGGTTAAAAAAAGGATACAAATAAAAAATGGCGTTAATAAAATCCTTGAATCAACAAAAACCTTAACTGAGGGTTTTTGTGTTTTAATATTCCTTCATAACTGGCTGCATTTAAATGATTTATAATTTATTTAACTTAGATTTAGACAGAGTGCTGATGACAAATTTGGAGAAAAAAGGTGTTGCAGTTTTATGAGAAACCACGATATCAAATTTAAATTTATTTAATAGAAGAATTTAGTACATGTCAGCTTATGCACGAAAACAGTTGAAAATCTTCGAAAGACGCTACAGAGTGAGTGAGTAAGCACAATTTTCCATATATGTGCTTTATGATCTTCAATACACTAAATAGCATCTCTCTGTTTTGAATTAATAATAAGTCGGGGCACTATTAGAACTATTGAACTCATTGGAATATTAATAAAAATAGATTTAGAACTGATTTGAAGGTATTAAACTAAGATATTAATGGACTCCTGAAATTTGGTGATTTATACTATAACGATTCTCAAATTTAAGGAACGCCAAGAAAGTGTACGCTTTCTAAAGAATTTCCAAAGGCCATATTTAAACATATAGAGATTTAAATTACAAACGGATTTCCAAAGGCCATATTTAAGCATATAGAGATTTAAATTACGTTATGAATCCTAGATTGCGAAATTGAGATTTTAATTTCTCCACAATTATAAATCTCTCTAATTGAATGTCTGCGAAACATAAAATAAGCACAACCTAAAAACCCAAGTCAACTGGAGAGATTATTGAGGTGATATTAGAATTTTTTATATCAGTGTAAACAATATAGAGCATGGGTAATATAAAATTGCTCCTGCATGTAGCGCATCGATCTAGACATGATACGTATAGAATCATAAAATTGGATTAGTAGTTTTCCCTTATAGATCACTAGTAAATATTTTAAAGATTTTTGCTGAAAGAGCTGAATCTTCTGTGATGTTTCAATGAATTTTGGTAATTTGTATTAGTTTGAGGAACATCCTGAACATACGCAGAACAATTTGTTTGAAAATCATAGTTTACTTCATTTGAAAGAGGCTTCGCTATAGTTCGATGCTTTGGATTTAGCAATCAATAGTGTATTCGATTTCAGCTTATAAGAACGTCAATTTCTAATGAAACTATGGAATAATGGAGTCCTTCAAAATATTTCCAAACCTCTAATAAATTGTACAAACTTGTACAAACTCTACATTCGAAAAGTTTAACAAAGCTCATTTAAATTTCAACTCTGAGTTCAAAAGCTCAAAAATCATTTAAATTTAAATGTCTCTATATACAAAAGTAGGACATCAATATAAAATGTGTTTAAATAAAAATGATGTTATGTAACTATTTAATAATAACCTAATTAAATAATTGAAATTCTTTAAAAACTTATTAACGTATATAATAATGTAATAATATTAAGGATACTAATATAATAGGAGGATGGGATACTTTATGTAATATGATCGTTATAACACAATTTTTCAAAAATATTCACTTAAAATGTTTATTATTGATTTAATTTACTCAGGCACTTTCCCGGGTGTACAATAATTTTGAAAAATGTCTCTTAAATTTATTAATATCTATTTACTAACTTTTTATTGTTTTTTTTTTGATCCTATTAAATCACTCTGTATTATCCGCTAGATAAATATTTGTTTACATGAATGTGTGCGTATACATTAAAAAAGGATTTATGTTAAAAATTAAATGGATTACATCAATTAAAAGGACATATCAGAGTATACCAGGTTGTAAAAATTTTTTCTTTTTTCAGTTGTTGTTGTCATTTGAAACGTTAAAAAACCGTTAGAAAATTTGGTGGATGTGTTATGAATTTTGTATTCATTTAATTGGTTTTTAGAGTTTTATGTTGTAAAACAAATCAAAGGAATAGAAATTTAGTCTTGCACAATATTATTTACGGTTCTTTTTTGGTTTTTTTGGCTCCCTTTGGGTGCACAGGATTTCCCCATAGCTTTCCATCCTACTCTATTATTGATCATCTGCTTTATTTGGACTCAAGTTTTCGCGCAATCTTGTATTTCTTTTAGTACCATGCTGCGCCATGTTATGCGGAGCCTTCCGACACTCCGTTTTCCTTGTGGGTTCCACAAGGTTAGTTTAAGGTAGTCTATGGTGTTACTAAGTTGTCATGATCAATAGGAACTTATTGTCATCAGGATCATCGCGTTTGAGATCATTTTCATGTAGCACCATATGAAATTTAAAATAGTTGGGCTTCGAACAGTTATGAGTTTCTGACTAAATTAATATCTCCAGGAGATTAAATTAATTACTTAGTATAACATTCATTAATTTTAGCTGGATAAGCATCTGCCGGAATTGGTAAGAATAGTTTCAATTCTCATTTGGAAATATTTTTAATTTCAGAATATTTTGTTAGAGCAGAAGATAACCCAAGATTATAATATTTATGTTAATATTTTTTAAAATTATCATCCGATTTTGTTATTTATATATTTTGTTTTTAATTTATTCCTTGTCTACGGAGTATTAGGGATTCGCCAAGTCAATTAGATTAAGCTTCAGTTTCAGTAATTATTGTTTTTCTCTAAGCCGTTGATTACTAGGCCGTAGATGCTGAAGCTTAGCTGTATTACGATATGCTCATACAATTTTTACGAATTTTTTTGAATTATTTTATGAGATATGATTAGACCGGGGTTCAACCTTCTGGATGAAATGTCGGCTTGCTTACCCCTACTTTATTGATCAGATATTTAGATTAAAGTTCGGTTTATAATTTATATAAAGCTTTCTAGTTGACAACACTAAATAACGTTTTGCACTAATTTAGCAAATTCAACCATTTATAACTCATTGTCAATGGACTATAAATGGTTAAAGACAAAAGAGAAGAATAAGTTTAAGATATTCAATAATAACAGTGGCAATGGGTTCAACGCCTTCAATAAGAATGATTCATTACACAAGTCAAATTGTTTACAAAAGTCGAAAACTATTATACAAAAATGTAATTTTAATACGTCTACTACTTAAAAGTACTACTTACCAAAAGTACTAATACACAAAACATAGTACTTTACAAAATAGTACTGCTAAAATGAAGGTACAAACATATTATTATTAAAAAAGTGTTGAAAACTAACTTTAAAGTTTTAGTTTTACTACAAAATTGAAAGAAACTATTCTGAAGTTGATTAGAGTATTCTTAATTTTTAAATTGAATAAAATACTTTTTCAATAGAATAAAATAATTTTTCAATAGAATAAAACTATATTCCAATTAAATGAAACTATTTTTCATTTGAATAAAACCCTGTTTCAAAATAAATGAAATAAGTTTTAAATTAAATGAAACTTATTTTCAAAGTAAATTATTTTTTTAAAATTTATATATCTTGATTTACTTATAATACTCTGGATAAAGAAACATGAAATCCGTTAGTAGACAACTATATACCTATCTGTATAACATATTAATTCCATACCATACCCGGTATCCTAAGTTGCAAAGGTCAACTCTGTTTATTTTCATTGGTCTTAATGTTTGCTTTTTGTTTAATAAAATTATTTCATATAATTACTACGGTTATTTTATATACTTTATAAATTTTTATATACATATACACTATATTTTACATGTGTATTATTTCAATCAAGGATATTATGATGTTATACTGTTTGTATTAAACCTCATATTTCTTTTTTGGTCAAAATTTTAATTTTTTTTAATTTTTTGTTTTTATTTTTTAGAAAAATAAATAAAAAACGAAAACACATTCTAAAATACTCATACATACATCTAAAATACTAGTTAAAAAAAAAGGTTATTATTTTTTTTTTGTAACATAGCTAACACCATTTTATTATTACTGTTATTATTTTGTTATCCTGTCAGGGAATTTTATAAACATTTGACACGCAATCTAGAAAATAAAAAAAAAATATATAAGAATAAAAAAAAAATGGACATACATATGTCATAAATTGTGGTATCTGTTTTGATATAAACACACTAACATATGTATCAAATAAATGTGGTAAACTGTAAATTGTTTACAAGCTTGGTTTTTTTTTTAATTTTTGTAGTTGTTGTTGTTGTTGTTGTTGTCAAAAAAAAAATTAAATTGAAATATGAGTTGAAAAAATGACAGTATGAAGTATGAAAAATTGAAATAATGGAATAACGGAATTATAAAAAAAAACGTAATTGGTTAAAAAAAAAATAGAAATAAAATATTGAAAATAAAAAATTTAATTAAAAGAACATCCTTTCAAGTTAAGTGTTGTAATATGAAAGGATTTAAGTCATTAAATTAGTTTTGTTCATAGTAATAAAGTGAGAGATGATGAAAATTGTTTGTAGGTAACCACAGAAATACCTTAAAAGAAGTGTTTGTTTTTTTTTAAATAAACAGTTATTTGCTAATATTATAGGATTTAATGTGAATGTTATATGAGTACTTTTCAACTTTTTTATTTATGTGACATGGAAATAAATAGAGGACTGTAATACATTGAGAATGCTAGTAGTTACTATACATCTCGTTAAGAATATTATTAGATTAAAAGATATTTTTTTTCTTATCGTGGAAATATAGGAAGTCACAAAACACTGGTGAAAGTCCTTAACATATTTTAAGTTTTGATACAACGAGGACCGTTAAAAAAATGTCAATCACCAGTTTCAAAGGATGGGAGCATTTAATACCAATGGACAACTAATTAGTTGTCAAATACAATTATAATTCTATCGATAACTCACAGGGGATTTTGGTAAAATTTTTTATAAGCTGTAAGAATCAATTAAAGTTTAGTCATGAACTTGTCTGCCAATATAATACTACAAGCCTAGTGAAGAATCAATTAGTACTACAGGACGAAACACTCCAAAAAACTTTACAAAGTTTAAACTAATTCTATATTTAAAGCTATGCCTATTATTCTCGATTACACTATTACAAAAGGATCACACGCAAATACATTTTCTAAATTTAATTTAACAAAAGTGATCAAGAGTGCAGAATAGGTGTTAACTCTAGGATAACTGTAATGAACGTAATATAAAAATTGCATTATTCGGTTAATTATTTTAAATAATTTAAGTTTAGATACTGATTAGGTATAGGATTAGTGGAACCCGTTGAGCAAACCGGTTGGATTTCAATAATAAAAACGGCTTACTAACTAAATCGTTAGTTTCAGGGCTATCAAGCAGACGGATGGACAGACGAACACAAATGGATAATATGATTTTATTTTCGTTTTGAATCAGATGTGCACACTAATTTGAGTCTTTATCAACCCTTTCCTTTCAAAAACATTACAAAGGAAAATTATTTATAAAATCAACTTAAATTTTAATGTATAAATTATAAAGTTTAGAATTATAATAATACTTTTTAAACTAATATTAAATATTTTAATATTATTTAATTACAATATTTTATTTGCAACACATGTTTATTTAATAATTAAGTTAAAAGTTAATTTTTTTTGTTATTTACTGCATATGTTTAGGATAAAAGTAAAATGTTAATGTTAAATAATTATAAGTTTAGTTAATTATTTTTTTAAACAAATTTTATTGCAATTTTTATTTTTATGAACATATATCATATGTTTTTTGTTAATTTTTAAAAATATTTTCATGTTTTCATTCTTGTTTTTTTTATTGCATAATTTTAGGATGTAAGTAAAAGTTTTATTTTCAAATTAATGTGAAAATGTAGGTGTATATAACAGGAAATATTTTATTAGTTTTGCTAGTTATTTGTTTGTTTTTTTTAAAATTTTTATTTTCAAATTTATTTTAATTCAAAATAAATTTAATTATTCATTATACTATAAAAATAAGGGATTCATACATTTCTGTAAAAGTATACTAACATCATAAAAAAATTTTATTTATCTAATATCATATAATATAACATTGAATTATAATTACATCACATGCTATTTAAAAAATTAAAATTCTGCAGTAATTAAAAATTATAAAACTTTTTGAAAAGAAAATAATGTTGGACTTGAATCCAAAATTATAAAATTTTGTTAAGATCTAAAAATAGGTTTTTTAATTTAATTCTTTTATTTTGAGAAAAGTTTTGACATTGACATACTTTTGTAGTAATAAGTTTTTAAATAGGACCTATCACAAAACCATTGGTAAAAGATATATTTATTATCTTGGGTAAATTTAAAGAAATTTAAGTAATATTGTTCTGATTATTGTAAAACACAAAATAATATGTTGTAAAAACTTAAGGAAACACACAAACCTTACCCTTAGTATATCAATATTAAGTTAAATAAAAATTATCTAATCCCGAAACTCAATATACCTGCTGCCTTTCGATGTTTGCAGATTGAAAATATAACTTACAGAACTCCGGTTATAACTTTTTAAATATAGGGTTTCTCCCGACTTTGAGAGGTTGTAGCTTCATTACAGGTGGGGTTACGGGGAAAAAGTTTTAACATTAAATTATATTTCTTGCAATACCTACCCGTTTAGTTAATCGTAGTAAAAACACGACGGACGGACAGAGTGAAATTATATTGGCACATTTTATTCAGAATTTTGGAAAATGTGCTACAAACATTTATATTTGCCAACGAGCATTTTTACTCCTTCAGATTTAATTTTTATGTATATAAATATCTATAATTAAAGCCATAGTCAAGTTTCTTTTTATTAACACTACAATAAACGGACTACATTGAAAGCTATTAAAAAAAATTCGAGCATTCTGAGTTACCAATATAGTCCTAAGTTAACCTAAGAATGTACATAAGAACACAATACCAACCTGGATACAATCAAAAATATCTTAAATGTAATAAAATAACTCGAAAATAGTCTTCATGTGATCTCTTTAACAGTTTCTGACTAGTTTAAGTACATAAATTTAAAAAACTGTTCAGTAAAGTGGTAATATTTAATAAGGTAATATCTTGAATTATAAGCCTTTTCAACAATACTTAAGATATATTAATCCTGTAATATATCAAAAAATTTTATATCTTTTCAAGTTTAATGTTAATATTACCTACAAAAAACGAAACCATGGCAACCGTTTTATTTATAATACTATAAATCTAATATGGATTCGTGTTTACCACACGTAGATGAAAATATTATGACTTAACAACTTATTACACCCAAAAGACAACAAACGCTACACGATTCAACTTCACTCCCTATTAATAAATAACTTTAGTTCGTTTTTTTTTAACTGTTTTTTTTTTAATCTCTAAGGAAAATTTATTAGAAAAATTTAAAAAAAAATTTTAGAAATGAAATGTTGTTATTTTTTGCTTTGATCTTTTTTTTTATATATGTATTAAATTTTATTTATATTAATATGTGATCCTTAAGGATAACTGAAAAAAATTTTCTTATACTTTTTTCTTGTTGTTGTTTTTTTTGATTTTTATTTTGCAGGTCGGTAGGAAATGAAATGAAGAAAGAATTATGACAAAACATTAAATACAAGGAGGAAATTGACTTCTGTAAGTAAATAAATACATGTATATATGTATATATATATACGGTTATGTGTATAACAATATATGATACATGATACGCAATACGCACAAAAAGAAATAAGAAAAACATATGTTTTCCTTCTATAATACGTATTATATCATAAATTATGTATACAGTCATGGTCAAAAAAGTATACGCTATGAGAAGACAACAAAAAAGTTAAGTTAAAAATTTGAAATAGCTGGGTAACTTACAGCTGATTGCGGTAAAAATAATAGAGTTCACTTTAATACCACTGCCAAAAATTAAAGTTTTAAATCAGTTTAACTCTCCTGTCCTGTTAATCGAAAAAGAAGGTATAGAGCGATCAAAAAGTCCGAGTATTTTAGGTTTGCAGCTAAATCAAAAGGTGGTGTGGAACGAGCATATTTTTGATAAAGGTAAGAATGCTGTCTATGTTTTGGTTTTCTGTCCCTTTATAAAACATATTTCTGTTCAAAGGATCTGTCTAATATGTATAAAGCTTATATTCCACTTTAGATGAAGTATAACTCTAATATTTGGGATGGCACACACCAAACTTAGAGTTTTCTCGCGCCTAATAGATGACCAATTCGAACAAGTAACACTTACTCCACTTAACTCTCATCACCAATTTCTCTGTTTTATAGATATTTTGTAGGAAATGCCACTTGTCATATGAAATTAAATTCAATTATACCTCATTTTAAGTTACGTAACACCAGAGGAGGTGTAAGTGCTCAAATTTACACTGTGAAAACTCAAACATGATTTAAAACTTATTTTTGAAACTCATTTGTTCAGAGGACTTCTAAGATGTTAAACATGCTTCCATCTAATGTGTTCCTTATTTCAGTATTTGTTAAGTATCTCATATCCCCTGCTGCCTATTATGAAAAGTATATGCTGAAAAATTTTGCACGAATATATGAGACTTTTTATTTTCACTAGATTTTACGCAATTGTAAAAGTCGAAAATACATTTGTAAAAGAGCACAATTTTTAATTGCCACAACTGTATAACATCAAAATAATAAAAAAAAATTTCAATTTATATTTAATACAATATTACGGATATGTTAAAATCAAATATCAAAAAAAATTCCTTGATTTCTATTCAAAGAAATGATGTTTCTCTTTTTTACGTCATATAGAGGTTGATTTATAGAATTCCTTTCATTTGATTAGATATATTTTTAGTATTAGGTAAAATGAGCCGTATAAACTTGGGATAAAAGAGGAATAAAAACATTTTTTTACTGTTATGATTTTTTTGGAAAAGAACAGGTGGCTTTGAATTTTCAAAATAATGTATAAAATCAATGAACCATACTGGAATTTATAAGTTAAGCAGCTTACACAAAAAAAAATAAATTTATAGAGAAAATTATTTACAAATTTCGACTTTTTTTAAATTGTATTTAGTTTTATAAGATTCCTAGAAGGTTTTTCTCTTAAAAGTGATTATTTAAGTGGAATTTTAAAAGTTTTGCATATATTAGAAAGTTTTTCATTAGCTAATTATTAAATTAGGTTTTTTAAAAAAGTGAATATAAATTTATTTCTAACTTCCTAAAAATACATAATATCTAATACTAGTCGGACCCTTCTAACTTTCGAGATGAGAAAAATGTGCAATTTAAAATTAAAGATAAGTGTATGATTTAGAAAAGCTTTATCTTTCTTTAAAATACCTTACCTAATTTTCCGTATCTTTTATAATGCCAGAATCATACATTTCCCCAAACCCGATTCCCAATAATCCTTTGACATCACTATCTTCGAAATCAAGCTATCGTTTTGGGGTATTAAAGTTGCACACTATCTATACGAACCGGGTTCATCTCCAATAGATGGCTTTCGAAGCTTTCCATGTCCCAAGTAAGAAAAAAAAAGTATTGAAGATAAGTAAAGAGTCCAGTGCCATTTTACTACAATTTAACTATCAATTTCAAATTTCTTTTAAAATCTCCATGGAAACTACATTGCATTATCAAATTATAAACATCATAATTAAATAGACACAATATTCCAAAATTAACACCATCATAATTTTGATAATTGAACATAAATTTTAATGGAGCTCATCCTTCTTTAAAAAAAATAAAATGAAAAAAAAAATTCCATTAAATTTCCTGAAACAAATTTAATACCTCATTAACCACTCATACCCCTATAATTATCCCATCACAGTCGTCTCATATTTTACTCTTATAAATTCCTTTTATTTTACCAAAATATACTGTAAAAATAATTCATTTCGATTAAAATTCAGTACAATTTGTTTAAATGTATAGGTATATCCTTTTACAAACCTTAATAAGTATCTTATGGATATATATGTAATCTTAATAAGTATTTGCGGATAAGTATCTTTCGGATATATTTAAGAGAAAAATGTAAAATGAAAAATATGTTGGCAACAAAATCTGATGAATTGCCAATTGAGTCGTAAGAAGAAAAAGAAAAAAAAAATTTCATAAATCTAATTGAAAAAGAATTAAAAAATGATATGTACATATACCTATCTAAATAATACATATATATTTTTATACATATGTATATACATACACATATCTAATGTAAAATGAAAATAAGGACGAAAGAAAATTAAAAATTTTGGTATTTAAATATCGAATGACGTTCCTGCTGAAGAAATAGAAAGTTTTTAAAATTTTTAAAAATTGAAAATATTTTCATCTTCGAAGTCTAGCTCCAATGTTTCCAATTCCATTTTGTAAAATTTTTACATTCTATACCAACAAAAGAACACTGCCTCTTATATTATTTTAATATTCAATTGTTTTTATAAATTTAAACGAATATAGTACGGAGTATATTATGATCGTAAAAAAATTTTCAATATACCGGCCTGAACAATATACAAGGCAATGCATCAAGTAAAAGTTTTAAAATTTAAAATTCTTTAAATGCTTATTTAAGATGAAAGAAATTTTGGGATTTTAATAAAAACCAATTCCATTACGAAATTTTTTGTTTCTAGGTTTCGTTCTATATGAGGGTTTGTTGAAAGGCTGGGGATCGTCATGTCAAGTCATGCAATTCTAAAAGTCATGCAAATTGCTAAGCTCAAATACTAATTTTAAATTAAATTTTTAAAATAATAATTTAACGTATTTTATATGCTGAAATTTGTAAAAATGTATGGAGTTCTTTTAACAGTACAAGTTTAGGTAGATGTAAACATCGAAATCAGTCAGAACTTCATGAGCATTCTTCGAGTGGTGTTGGCCTATTACAATCTAAATTAATTGATATAAGAACAGTTTTTAAAATATTTTTTCAGCCAAATGTAATATACAAGCTGAGAATATTTAAATCTAAAATCACTTTCAACACCAGTCCTATAATTCAACTTAAACTTGAAAAGGTACTGTGAGGATCGGGAATGGGAAAGGAAACTTGTGAAATTCCGTTTAAGAATTATGAACCAAGAGAGGGGAAAATTTGAAAACTTAACATTTACAAAAGTTTTACTTTTAAACCTTTTCAACTTTACAAGCTTTTTAAATAATAAATTAGACGATTCTCCGGACGATTGGAAATGCTTGCAACTTCTCTGACACTCATTGCTTTACATTCGAAAACAGTGTGTAGAAACGTTAATTCTTTTATTTGTTATAATTTGAGAATAAGGTATTCGCACCTCCTATAGCTGAGTTTAGTAACTAAATTGTTTTGCAACACCAAAAAATGATTTTAAAGTTGAATATCATCGCAGCATCACATATATTACATTTGGCTGAAAAAATTTTTTAAAAATTGTTCTCTATATTCATCGAAAAGCTCAAACTATTCTTTGTCCAAATATATTTACTTATATGTGGAATCCGACGAGGGAATCCGACGAAGGGTATTCGATCGATGGTGGAGAAATTGGACTTCCACATTTAAAAAAGTAAAGAATATCGGATTCAAGTGCTGATCAGATCATACCTATATAGTACAAAAAACTTTAAATCTAAAACAAAGGGTTCAGCTCCCTGGTCCAATCATACACTATGGTACCTAATAAATAATTTAATATATCGAGGAAATAATTAATTTAATTTCAAATAATGCAAAATTCTTTAAATAAAATTTAAAAATGGAATTTGATTTCCATAGACTACCAAGTTGGTAAGTCCCAAAAATATTAAAATAAAAAAATTACCATTTTTAATTCCAAATTTAATGAATTTAAATGAAAGAAATGAAAATCTCTCTTTTTTTATTTATTAAATTCCTTGATAAATAGGCATGGGCATACTTATCTCATTCCATATCTATCCTATCCAATACTCATCTATTATCTAAGAAGGAGGAAGGAAGAAGGAAAAATGAAAATATGAAAATTAGCTAATTTTATTTTAAAAAGGTATGAAAAGTTTTTCGGAAGTTAATAAAGAAGTTTTATTTTTCTTATTCTATTTTTGCTTTTTATTCTATAAGTAAAATTTTAATTTTGATTGATTATAGAAGTGGATGTTAATTTCAAAAAATGATGGGAAGGATTCCATTGATAAAATACCTTAGATAAAGTTTTCTTTTCAAGGTAATTTTCAAAAATTGTTTTCCATTTTTCCTTAATCAAAATTATTATTTTTAAATTATTCAAATGCCATGGTTCATTTCCAGAATTATTAAAGATAAATTACAAGGAAAAGCCAGGATAAAATATTTTTATTAATTCTTAAAATTGTATTGATATTTTTGGTAATAGAGTATAAATTTTTTAAATTTTCTGAAAACTTATCAAAATTTAACCTAAGGAGGAGATTTTTATATGTCGAATTAATACCAAAAATAGAAGATTATTATTAATAAGTAATTAAATTTATTAATTACTATTAAATGAATTAAATTTTCTAAATGTCACAAGAAGATTATCTCCCGCTATTATTAAACTATTATTTTAGGTTTAGGGTCAAAACTCCTAGGGTCATAAGTCCCTTAAGGATTTATGACTCACTTAGTGGGACATAAGTCTCACTTTAAAACATTTACGTGGGACATAAGTCCCTTTACAAGTGAGTCATAAGGCTATTTAGAGTGTTATGACCCATTAAGTTTAGACCCCTTTATGAGTTTATTAATATGTATGCGACATACTATATATACAATATATATATGCGAGATACTATATTAGGAACCAAAATCTATGTTGATCCTTTTTCCAGAGTATTTATGAATTCATGTATACGAGACTTTCAAAATGTAGTTTAAATGTAAAATTATTGTTATTATCTTAATTTTGGAAATTTGGGGAGTTCTGACCCTGCACCATTATTATATTCTATTGTCGAATTAAATGTTTGAAGTTCTTGTATTTATTTTTATATTTATTTCTCTTAATATTGTTTGGTTAATTAAAATATAATTAAATTTTTAATAATTTAATTATTTTTTAATTTGTCAAGTAATTAAAATCCAATATTTTCCGACTTAACTTGAAACCACACTCTCAAATTTCGTAAGAATTTATTAATTTTTAATGAATATGGCGACAAGTTAGTGGTTTTAATAATTAAAAAAATTAATTAAATAATTTTTTCCTTAAAATAAATATTTCTGCTGTTTCTTTTTGGAAATTTCTTAAATTTTCATTGGGGTTTTTGTTATTTAATTTTTTAATTCAATTATTTTGTCAACAAAAAATCTAAATTATGATATTAGAGAAAATGTGTTGATGTCGTAGAAACATTATCCAAATATATGACGTTTGCTTTTTTTATAACGAACTGAACTGTTTTGGATCCTGACGGGTGTTAGGATCATCTAAAAAGTCTTAACACAAATTTGAAAAAACTTAAATTCCAGATCTTATCAATTACCACAAATTACAAAAATTTCAAATACCCTTACATTTTAAATTCAATTCTTGAACTCTAATAACACAAAACTTAATATTTTGGAAAAAAAATTTTTATTTATTATATAGTTTTGTCTCTTTCCTGCCTTTAAATGTGTTATTTTTTTTTATTCAAAGATAATTTTTAAACTACATAATAACAAAAAACAAGTGAAGTCCTATAAAACTCTTACGTAAGATTGAACCTTATACTCGTAGTAACTCTTATGTTAGATGCGTTTGAGATTTTTTTTTATAATTCTTAGTTCATTCTTGGATAAGGTTCTTATAAAACTACATAAATATGGGCCTTATATTGGTCTTATATCCACCTTATATCTCACTTATATGAGTAAAATGTTGGCCATAAGAGTGATATAAGTGTCTAATAAGAAATTATTCCAGTCTTATAACATAATTAGGACTCATGATCTCTTTGGGTTATAACTTTGAAATCAACTTCAGTAATCTTTGGAAGAGACTTCAAAAGATTTCTTACTGTTTTTCTACATATATATTTAACAGAAAAATGTTAAAATATGTTAAGTAACGATTTAAAGGTTTTATAGAAGCATAAAAAGTAAAATAAGATTATGTCTCTGAAGATATATTTTGTTTTGAACAACTTTGCATTATCGGGTTCTGTCTTTTCGCCTTTTAAGAATCCAAATAGTTCGGTTTTAAAATTTAGCGAGCTATTAAACAAAAAATTTAATAATAAATATTAAAAACCTTTAAAAATTGTTCTAAAATACAATTATTTTCAATAAAATATCCATTATTTTGAAAAATAATAAAGAACCCCTAAAAATATGCAATATCCTTAATACTAAAGAGTTTATATAAAATGGAAAAAATAAACACTTTTTTAAAATAAAAAATTAATTTCTTAAAAAGCTTTTTAGAACTTTTTTTCTTTTCTAACTGTAAAGGATATTTTTTCGTGGTTTAATATGGGTTAAGGACAACATATAAATTGCAGAAAACACATGATTATTAAAAAGTTTTTCGAATTAAAATGAAACACAAGACTTTGCAAAAAAAAAACATTACTAATCTCTGTTTTAAAATAAAAAAGTTCAAAAACACAATAAGTTTTAATAGAGTGAACTTTTAAACTTTTATTTTTTTTTCTTGTATATGTATGATGGTTTTTTTAGGACACTAAGGATTTACCGATGCCCAGATGTCTTTAACAAATTTTAAAAGATTTATTTTGGAATTTTTTTTTTGTTTTTTTCATATTTTATATATAAGAAAATTTTCTTTGACAACTTTTGAACATATGAGAACTGGACAAAACCATATTGTATGCTTCACTGGTTTTTAAAAAAAAAAATACCATGTGTACAAAATCGAACCAAGAAAAAACGAGATTCCTTTGATTAAATTTTCTTTTGTTTTGCTATTTAGTACGTGGAAAAATTTTTAGATCCTCCTCAAAAAATTTTTTTATAAAAGAAACGAATTTTACAACTATAACGATAAGAGTTTTGTAAAAATTTTTTGAACTTGAAAAGAAATAATTGACGAGTTACAAAAAAATAATTGGAAAAGTTTTTTGTTTTCTTTTTTGGAAAATGAATTGAATTTCGATAATTTTAGATAGGTATCTTTAAATTTTAAATTTTCTATTTCAATTGAAATATGAATCAATAGCTACCAAATATAGACAATATAATCAGACTCTTAGGCATACTTAAATTTAAGTCCCCATAAATTCATTAAAAAAAATCATTAAATTTTTAATTTGTTAATTTATTTTATTTTTGTCTGTAAAATAGTCCAATCATAAAATAAATTGGTAGTTAAGAGATGATAAAGGCAATATAGACAAAGTAATTTAATTTTAAATTAGTTATAATTTATTGATAATAGAGGAATTGGAATCGAGAAAGGAGTTTAATCAAGAAGTTTTTATAGATACGGTACTGTCATTTTTAATGAGTAAAATGGATCAAATGATCAAAGGACCTTCACAATCGATGTCTTGAAGCAGAAGAAGCATGACTTGGTGAATGAAACAACTCTAGATTTAGAATAATATTTGAAACATTTGTAATCTGGTTCTAGGATCATTCGATTCAATAATATATGGTGTTAAATGAGGAAGAAGTATCTTGCAATGACGAAGAAAATAAGAAAAAGCTAACTTTCGGAAAGTTCGGGGAATCTTCAGACAAATGACTATTTAAAATACGAAAATTATAAAAGCAATAGATATAAGTCTGGCGATGTTCTTATAAAATTAGACTTAAAGTTTTTATAAAGAAAAATTTCGTATATTAAAACTAAATCTTCTGAAATTATTTCAGAATCAATTAATTCCGTCTCATAATCGGTATTTTGAATGCCTCTTTATATAAGCATGTTTGAGAACTATAATTTTCTTTAATTATATGCGAGATATTTCCATAGAACAGTGTTACATTGCATAAAATTTTATTTGTAGATGTAGGTAATTGAGACTTGACGTGAGACTCACACCCTAATGAGGACGAATTTAATGTACCCAAATAATGCCAATTCATCAAGATCTGAGTGGATAAGGTGACTATAGAACTCGCATAAAATAAGCTCTGCAATAAATAAAGTCCATAAGTAAAACCTTTAGGTTAATAATTAGGAACTGATTTATAATACCAAACTAGTACATTCTAGGCAGATAATCGATATATAAAAGCTTTGTTTTTTTTCTTGTCCTTCAACGTAACTATAGTAATTTTGTAAAGAATAACTGTAGTTACCATCAAAAAAATTGAGTAAAAATTAGGTTATAATTAAAAAAAAATAGCTTAATTAAATTAATTCCAATTTATCTATTTCATATTCCCTCAAATTTTTCCCATTTATACTACATGTTCCAATTTCCCAATCCTTACTCCTAAAGTTTCCATTCCCATTTCCCATCCTCAGACTCAAACTGTACATTTGCATCAAATGTCATACTTTAAAGTTTAGTTTTGAAAGGGTGTGATTTTAGTGTGTTAAAATTACTTTCGATGCTATTCATGAACCTCGTAAAAGAAAAGCAAAAATTTCACTAAGGAGGGTTATTAATCTGAGTATATGATAAATGTGCAGTTCTGTTCTAAAAGACTGAAATAGTGTTTCCATGGTTACTTTTAAAGAAAATAGAAAAATGTCTTTTATCCTAGATAGAAAAATTTAATAGAACTATAAATTCAACCAATATTCAATTCTAATTTTGAGTCATTTACGAAGTTAAGTTCTTACCGTATAGAACGAATTAGACCCTATAGTTAATTGAATTAATTTTCAAATTATATGAATTGTGTGTTTTCAATATTTTACTATTAAGGGCTTTATAATATTTCGAATCATATGTATTACATCTTAAATTACATATATAATACATACATCCATGTATATCATTCGTAAAATAAAACAAAAACCAATTTTTTTAACAAAATTCTATAAGGAAAATCATGTAAGAATGTATTTTACTGACATGTAAAAGGATATATATATATACGCTTTATAAGCTTTAAAACGAAATTAAAAAAAAATATTATTTTGGTTTTGGCACATTTTCATTTGTGTAAATGAGGCCTGGCCTTTCTTATTACAGAATATGGAAAGAGGCATTTATTGCAAAAAGAATTTCGAAGAATTAAATTATTTATTAAAAAATTTAAAATTTAATATTACTTAAAAATTTTTAAAGTATAGTTAGATCCTTTACGTTCTTTGAAAAAAGTTCAAAGGAAAAAATTACCCAAAATTAGAATGAGCCTTCGGAGTTCGGACCTCTTTTAATATTTCAAATATAATCCTTAAAATTGGGAACTTTATTACAAATATAATTTGAATATATTGGACATATTCCATGTTACATATTTATTATACATAAATAGAAAGAAGTCCCCCAAAATACCCTATGGCAAAAAACTTTTGGAACTTTTGGAACTTTTTTCATATGCCTGAAGAATTTAAAATTTCGAACTGTATTCATATATTTAAGCGCCTATATAAAAATATATAAGGAACTTTTTATATAGGTACGAGTAGTTTCATTTGGGAATTTCTCATTTTTATTGTAGGACTTTTTTCGTGGATTCATTCCTTTCTTTTCTTAATTATTTATTATGACGTATTATTGAAAATTTTTTAAAATATTTTTATTTTTTTGATTTTTAATTATTTGAAAGTTTTTTTTGTGAAAAACTTTTATTTTAAATTTTTTTTACTTTTGTTACTTTTGAAATATTTTTTTTAAAACTTAAAAACCATATATTTAATAAATAATACTTATAATAAATATTTAATATGAAATGGAAGTTTGTGGGTTTTGAGGTTGACCTGGTTTTTAAATTCATATTTTTTATATACCAGATATTTTTGAATTTACAATTAGGAAAAGGTAAGTTACTCAAAAGTAGTTTTAGAAAGCAAATTCTTTTGATCTGTAAAATCTTTTAGAAACTTAGAAAAGGTATTTGAAAATTAGATACATGTGTAAGACTTCTCTTTTATAATATATGCTCATTTTTATGACATATTATTAAATATTTAAAATTTAAAATTATAAAAATTAATATAAAGTGAACCTAAATACAAATTTAAGTGGTGGACCTATATATTAAAATCTAATATATATATGAAGAGGGTTTTACTTAATTTATGAAAACGTATGATGTATTTTGACTTTGGAATATTTGTAAAATTTTAATTTAAATCCTGGAAAATAGTTGCTAAGGCAACTGAGTTTTAGTGCCCTTACAAATAGATTAACGAAAAGTTATTTTACGAAATATATCTAAGCTCAATGTTTTGACCTATGTAATGGTTTCGTATCTTATATTGGGTTGTTCATATCTTTCTATAAATTTTATAAGACCTTAAGACCTTAAGTCAACATTAGGAAGTCAATTTAATCACTCGATTAAAGTTTACGAATTTATTTCTTTAAAGTTAATAATAAATTTTAATCTAATATAAAAGTAGGGATATACTTCCGCAAAGGGGTTACGAGCTATCATAACGATACGACTCATAACGATACTTTATACCGTTATTATGCGATTTTTCAAGAATATTTATATACATATATATACACAGGAATCTGTATTAGCAGGGATTTTAGAGTAGGATTCAAAATCAGGCATGCCGCTTTTTCCAGAATATTAATAGATAGCCGCTTTTTTCCTACAATAATGTAGAAAATGGTTCCAGTTTACTGTGTTACAGGAAAAATATAACGGTTTAATTAACAGGAAAATTTTGTAATGCATTTTTCGAACACTAGATGGCTAATATATTATACTAGCTAATACCCGGTGCGCATTGCTGCGCCTCTCCATGGAGGTTTAATTGAAGTTGATGTTACTGCAAAAAGTTAATACAAAAATTACACACGGTTTACACATGTACATTTTAAAATGTATGAAAGCAATCTTTTTAAAGCGATTTTGCTAGGCTTATTCTAGTAATTTTTGAAACTTTCTGTATTTCAAAGTAGTACAAATTACTTTTCAAAATTTGACGTAATTTACTTCCAAAAAAAAATTTTTGACCAATCGTAGGACCGACTGTTAATAGACTAAACTCCATTTTCAAGTTGCTTCACACATATAAAATTTGAGGTCAACTATTTCTATTTGAGGTCATCTATTAAAAGCCACTATGCCCCATTGGGTTAACGGAACTACATTTTCTATTTGGGCGAAATAGTATTGCGCAAAATTGGACGTAATTTCCTTCCAAATCTTTTTTTTGTCAATCGTCGGGCCGGCATGTGTTAACCAATTGCAAGTCTGTTAAAAGAGTTAATTTCATTCTCAAAACGAAACACATATACAAAATTTGAAGAAAATCGGTTAAACCGTTTCTAATTTAGAGTATAGTACCAAAAAACTTTATAAAAAACTGTTGGGCCGCAATGGGTTAATGGAACTCAACAAAATTTTTTTGAGGCTTTCTTTTTAGCCAAAGCAGTACTTCGCAAATTTTGACAATATTAGCTTCCAAAATTATTTTGACCAACCGTCGGGCCAACATGGGTTAACAAATTCCAAATCTGTTAATAGTGTCAACTCAATTCTCACAGGGGAGCACGTGTACAAAATTTGAAGAAAATCGGTCAAACCGTTTCAAATTTAGAGTTAAGTATTGAAAAAACCTATAAAAAGCTGTTAGGCCCCAATGGGTTAATGCAACTCAATAAAATTTTTTTGTGGGCTTTCTTTTTAGCCAAAGCAGAATTTCATAAAATCGGACAAAATTTGGACCCAAAACTGTTAATAGTGTCAACTCAATTCTCAAGGAGCATTACGTATACAAAATTAGAAGTCAATTGGTCAAACCGTTTTCATTTTAGAACAAAGAAGTTTAAATACTTGCACCACAGCCCCAACTTGGCGGTCCGTTAGAGCAAAATTTTTGGGCCTCGATTTCTTTCCCAAAAGTAGGAACAAGTAGGCTCCAATGACAAGCTTAGGCCCTCATTTCAAGACTTTTGTTACCAACTTATATAACCCTATTATTTTGTAAAATTTTAATTTTAAAGTTTAAAAATCTTGTAATTGTAACTTGAAAAATGAGTGATTTAAAACGACATTATTTATTATTTTATAATTACTTTTTTTTTTTTAAATTAAAGTTTTCTATTTTTTATACATTATATATATTATATAGATATTTATTAGACTGTGGAAATAATAATACGGACACCATGTAAAACTTTTAAATTAAATTTTTATTTTTATGAAGATTCCCATTTAACTTTATCTTTCCCTTATCGTTTTTTAATTCAAAAAAATCTAGAAAAAAATTAAATTAAAAATCACAATATTTTAAGAATCCTTATAAAATCCTTGCTGAATCCTTTGAGAAATCTCTTTCTTAAAAATATATATATAAATATTGTAAAAAACAATTTAAGTTGGACTAATCCTAAAAAATAATTTAGTTTTTATTCTATTTTTTTATAATTTTCATTTTTAATTTAATTGCAGTTCGTCTTCTTAAAAAAAAAAGAATAATTTTTTCATCTCCAGTCTGATTTTTTATTAATTTTTAATTGCAGCTAGACGTGGCTTGCAATAAAACAAGGTAGTAGCTGAATTCAAAGGTGTTGAAAGTTCACATTTTCAAATTAATTGTTGAAGAAAATATTTTAAAGATAAAATACATTCAAACCATCATTGAAACCATTATTGGTTAAAAGTAGAGGGGGTTTAAATTTAAAAGGTACAACTTAAAGTACTTTAATTTACACAGTTGTGACAATTTTAATATTGTTTTTCAATTTTTGAATGTCATAACGACTTGGTCCTGTATAATTTATATTAGAACGACTGCATCCTCTATGAAGTTTTAGAAAAAGATAAACGGACGGATAAGGAATAGAAAGTTTATACTAAAGTATAATAAAATTCTAAAATATAATAAAAATTTGCCAAAGTACAGTATTAAAACAATTTTGATAAGATTATTTCTTACTTTTGTAAAAGCGCCAATTTATTTGAATGTTAACTTTAATATCCGCAGATCAGTAGTATTCACAATATGGTATTGTAAACACTACAGTTTATGCTAAACATGTTTGAGGTTGAACTAATGTTTGTAGTTTTAATGTAGTATTTCACCCTTGAGACATCTATTGGAATATTAAGTAAATTTTGTTGTAAAGAGATTTAACGAGACCCTTTATAGTTGGGTCTTAAATTTACAACTTAAAAGTCACTATAATTTATTTAATTTATGATTAAAGATTTAAATAACTTTTCAAAATTGATTGAAAGAATCCAATAATCTACAATGAAGTGTTAATTTTGCAATTATTACTCACCACTGCATTTTGTAAGAACAAATAAAGAATTCAATATTTTTTCAATTCAACATGTCTACTACTGATTGCATCTTTTTTAATACGTACCTGAAAAATTAATAATATTATTTAGTTTATACAAAATATTTAACTAATTTTGAATATAAGTAATTGTGAATATAAATTAGATACAAATTTATTTTGAATACAACTTATTGTGAATATAAATTAGATAATAATTTTGTGAGAATAACTCATTAAGAATATAAATTAAATGACTTATTGTGAATATAAATTCGACACATATGTCAAATAAACTTATTGTGTACATAAATAAATAATTTTAATTCACAATATCTGACATAACCTAATAAGTCATACAAATAAATGTCGATAAAGCTAATTAAACTATTTAAAATTTAGTTCTCCAAAGTTCGCCAAGTGACTTTGACAACAGATGACAAATAATTTTATTGTGAATATTAATTAAGAATTTTAATTCACAATATTTGACGTAATCTATAAGTCACACAAATAAAATGTCATTTAAGTTAATTGAACTATTTAAAATTTAGTTCTACAAAATTCACTAGTCTTGAATTTACTTGCCGGTACATTTGACATTTTAGCTGTCACTGTACAGCTAAGGTTATTAAGTTATTTTTCTTTTAATACAATATTACGCTACCCAAATGCTATTTAAAAATCTGGCATAGTACTTCATTTCAACGTAGATATATTTTTCAAGTATCTTAAGAATGAATCTTAGAATAAATAGAAAGTAACCTTAAAGAAATCAAGGTAAGTGGAAGGATATTAAAGGTTATGCAACAGAATTACAATGGCAAAGATAATTTCTTTTCTCTTGCAAATTAATTTTATAATTTTCAATGTTTTATGCAAAAATGTTAAGGTGAAGAAAGTTTTCCTGTAAGTTTCTTTTTTTGTGCCTGCATTTTAAATAAAACTTTTGAACACGATCATTGTCTTTGTTTCTTTTATTATTGTGATTCTTTTTTTTTATTCTTAGTAAGCAAAAGAATTTTTTAAGTATTCATGAGTTGTAATGCTTTATTAAATTTTAAAATATAATTTTCAATTTTTTTGTTTTTATTTTATATATTCATGAATCAAAAGTAAATTATAATTGTTTTATTGTAACTGAAGTGACTTTATGACAAATGTTCCCATAATAATTGGCCTTAAGAATTGGTCCAAGACTGATAATTGAATGAAAATAACGGTTTCTGCAAAAAAGGTATTGATTAGCAATCATTTTACTCTCATCCAAATTTTTAGTCAAATTGAAATCTGGCAATTATCTGAAGGTTGAAGTTATTTACTTGATTTGCAGGCAGACATATAACTTCCAAATTCAAAAAAATTGATCAAAAAATTCATCAAAATTGATTGCATTAAGATAAAATTAAAAGTTGTGAACATTTTTTAAAATTCAATCCAACTTTTAACATTTTAATTGTTGTATATGGAAAAAATTTGAAAATCACTGATATATTCTATAACAAAATTTTTTTTTAAAACTGAAGATTAATATAATTATTAAATAAAGAAAACTCAGACAGCTATTATCTTCTTACAGTTGTTGACTTTAAGCTTCATTTACCGAAAACTAGGTCAAATTTATAACACATTTTCAAAAAATATGTCTAATGATTTGGATCTGTCTGTCCATCTCGCCAATACTTCTATACCTTTAAAAATTAAGTAGTGATACTTTAATAAATCAAATTTGGAGAACAGTGTATTTACTAGCCCGACCTCTCCATAGTACTCATATCATTGCTATGAGATATTCTTGCAAATTGTCTAAATGATAACTTCTTATATAAGCCTTATAAATGTTTGTAATGTAATATAGACTTTTGCCAAATTAAATGTTTGGAAAATTTATAGAAATAAGGGGTTAAATTTCCTTGAAACGATTTAAGCTAGCAACTTGAAACTGTAAAAGGAATCTTATAGGAGATTTATATGAGTTTAAAGTGAAGAAATGTGTCACTTTTGAGAATTTTGCTAATTTATTTTAGAAAATCTAAAACAAAATTAAAGAAATTGTTGTAGACTAGCTTTTTCTGTTTGCATTGCTAAGCCGTTCTGAAGCTATTGCTTACCCGTTGCTTCTCAATAAACAGTTAGTGGAACAGTGATCAAAATGCTGACTTTTCATTCCGGAGAACTCGATTCGAATTGCAGCAAAAGTGAAAAAAAGTTTTTTTAATTTTTCTAATCGAACTCAGAATCGTCTGAACCATTAGGTTAAATTTTAATGTATGACCGATTTGATCGAAATATTATGAGGGTCTCTGCAGGGTCCGTTGCCATTTTTCGTCAAAAGTGCGGTTAAGTTCCTAGATAGACCAAATTGTTCAAATTTGGAACATAGACCGATTGACTTGAAGTTTTTCGCAAATTATATTTTAGATAACGGGATTAGCTGTATAAAGTTGGTTGGAATATAAATATTAACCCATTTGGGTCGGGCTTCCTTCCAAAAAAACTTTTTGTTCCCGATTTGGGTCAATTTTACAGAGTGATTTTGCAGTTCAAAAGAGAGGCAGAAATAAATTTTTGTTGAGTTCGGTTAAACCCTTTGGGCATGAGGACCTTATGAAGTTTATGCCAATATAAGGAATGACTTCGCAGATGGGTCAAATCCAGAAGAAGGGATTTATATATTGACTAATTTTTTAATATACTGTTAACCCGAAGCTTAAACACTGTTTAAGTGAGTTTGAGATTCCATATTTTTGTATTCCTGAGCTCTAATTTGCTGCACACTAACCGTTATTTAATTAAGGGTATGTAAAGCCCTTACTTTTCAAATAGAACTTTGAAATGAGGTGAATTAGTTTAATTAATATAAAATTAATATTTTAGAAATTTTTAAAACATTTTTAATTTTCTTCATTTCTTTGTTTACTAAATTATGATTATTTTAATTTATGTATTAAATGATTTACTATTATTTTAGTAACGGTAAAAATTAAATTCATTATTAATTTTTTTTTTTTTTTGTATCTTAAGATTTTCTTTTTTTTCTTGAATAATTATTTTCAAAATATAATTTATAAGTTTAAGTATAATGCTAAACATATTATCTGGATATGAAAAATTCAATTTGAATAAGTAAGAATAATTTAGTTATGTTAATAGCTATATATTATATTAGAAAATGTATATATATACTATGTATTTGTTCGAGGGTTGTCTGAAAAGTCAGTTATAAATCCAAGAGATGGTGTTGATATTGGTAAAACGATACTCGTTTTTACATGTGGCAACCTTCAAAAGACGCTTTAAAAATTTTTATAACAAAAGTGGTTTACTGAATTTCGTTGTGGTCGTACAAGCACAAGTGATCCGCCATGCAGTGGTCGTCCAAAAGAGGTCTCAACTGAAGAAATGATCAATAAAATCCATGATATTGTTCTAAACGACCGTCGAGTGAAGGTGTGTGAGATAGCTGACATGGTAAACATTTCAAAAGAAGGTGTAGGCAACATCTTACATGAAGTTTTGAATATGAGAAAGCTTTCGGCGAGATGACTGCCGCGTTTGCTAACAGCTAACCAAAACCGAGTTCGTCTGACGACTTCAACGGAGTTTTTCGTTAAGTTTCAAATTCCAAGAAAACTTCCTATCTAAACTATCTAAAAGCAAAATCGATAACAGGAGAATATTATGTAGCATTATTGGACCAGCTGAACAATGAAATCAAAGAAAAATGACCTAATTTGGCAAAGAAAAAAGTTCTGTTTCATCATGATAAGGCACCTGTACCTTCATCGGCAATTGCGACACCAAAATTAGTGGAATCACAATATGAATTGCTTCCCCACCCACCCTATTCTCAAGATTTGGTCCCCAATGGCTTTTTCCTGTTTCCAAATATGAAGAAATGGCTCGCTGGAAAAAAATTCACATCGAATTTTGAAGTTATAGTTGAAACAGAGGTCTTTTTTCCAGACTTCGACAAATCGTACTACGCAGATGGCTTGAAGTAGTTAGGATATCGTTTGACGAAGTGTATCGAGCTAAAAGGAGACTATGTTGAAAAATATTTTCTGGTCAATAAATTAATCCTTTGTTTCATTTATCACTGACTTTTCAGACAACCCTCGTATATATTTATAAGTAAGTGATTGTGAAGCTTCTTTTGTATTCGTTTTTAATGATCATATCTTTGACAATTATGCATTATATGAAGGTAAATAAAATATGTAAATATATGAATTATTCATGTATATGCTTTTAGATAATAACGTTATAAGTTTATAGAATTTTATATAATACCTATATATATATATATATATATATATATGTATGAATAGTAGGTTTATTTAATTTGTTTATATATTAAATATATATTTTATTTAATAGAAATATTTTGTATTATAATTTAGTTATATTCAGTTTAATATAAAAAATGTCTTTATTAAATTGTGAATTCAAATAAAAGGGAATGAAATATAAAATGGGAATAATTTGGAAAAGAATAAAAGATGATCTTGAATATTTCATCCTCCATCTCCTCCAGCCGAATTGAGTTTGTGTATTGAATAGATGATTAAAGAACTTATATACGATTATTTTCATTGTCAAAAAGTTATATTATTATTTATTCAAGAAATATAATTTATACTCATTCCATTGAAAGAATAAATTTAATAACAGGTACTTAGAATATATTTAAATATATTATGTGAGAACAATATAGAATAGCAAAAATTAACGAATATTTTGAAGGCAATAGGAATAACAGTTAGTTTTCAAGAAAGCACGTTTCTGAAGTCTTCGATTGAAAATATTTTGAATTTCATTTGGATTTATTAATTTAAAATTTTTTTTACAAATCCCTATTTTTTCAACTTTCTCAAGTGTCTGAAACGTCTTATATTCATAATCTGCCAGAGTAGACCACTAGCTGTGGAACCAATCTTTAACACTGGATAGGTTTAAGTAAAATGCTCTTTAAAACTCTTAAACGAACAAGAGGAGCCTATAAGGTGCAATGATAACTAAGTATATATATATATTATTTATATATAAAAGGCTTAAAATCTTTTAAATTATTTTAAAAACGCTACTGAAAGCACTTTTTTCTATTTAAGTATACAAAGGAATTTGACTCTCTTACGTTTTTAAGGCTGCTTTTAAAGCATCATTTAATCTTTAGCAAAATCAAACCATTATGTCCTTTTTACAGTTAAATAGAAAAATTCCCTGCGTTACTTGTTGACATTTTTCACAATTTTTCAAATATGTTTAACATGGTATAGGGCTCAGTACTATCTCGAATACTAAATGTTTGTGGATCTCCTTAAAATCATTTTTAATTACAGGGCTACTATTAGTTATAGAGTACCTTTTCTCCTGTTTCAACATTTAACTATGATGTATCCACAGGCTGTTGAGCCTAACAGCTCATTAGTTATATTGAAGAAAGTGAATTACATGAACTTCTTCGAAAAAGGACCTTTTCATCTGTTGCCACATATAGCAAAGATATAGACAGGCTTTTTAGCCTAACAAGTAATCAATATTTTTGGGGTTTGACCCCTTTTTCCTTTTTAACAGGTTGAAATTGAAGAAGTGGTTGGAAGAAGGACTATGTCTCATTTTCAAACATCTAACAATTTTTTCAACCATACAGTTGATTAATATTATCTAAGACTTTTATATTCCTTAATTTTGAAGAGGGTGAATTACAAGGACTTGTTTAAAGATTCAATGATTCATTAAAAATTTTGTTGAGACTTTAAAAATTAGTCCTAGTTATAACAGCCTCTACCATTTCAAATCTGGTAGTTTAAGTTCCTCACTTTTCTTTTGCTTGTAAAAAAGTGCTGAATAGAGATGGGACAAATAACTAGACTAAATAACGAAGAGCTTAAGAAATTTTTCAAATATTTTTCAAGTATTATTAAATAAAATTAATATTTTTGTAAAATTTAATTTCAAGAAATTTTTTTTTAATTTTCCGATAAATTATTTTTGAATTCCACTATGATAACCAAAAAATTCTGATATCTTCTGTGTTTTTATTTTATTTTATTTTAATGATATATTTTTAATTTATTTATTATTGAATTGTAAATTAGTTATGCTGATTAAAATCAGACCCATGTTGCGGATATGATTCTTCAGGAATATAAATATGGTGTTTAAAAAAATTGAATTGAGAATTACTAGATGGAAGTAATTGTAGTTGAAAAAGGGATATGGGATATCACAATTTAGTTTATAATCCTGTAATCAAACTCAAGGTACTCAAGGTCTCAATTAAAATGTTCGATGGTTCGATAAGTTTATAGTTTTATCAATTTAGACGAATAACATAGATTTTTATAACTGAAAGTTTAGAGATTAGCTAGATTTTAATTCTGCTATCGCTTCTCTAATCGAATAAAATTAAAATAACAACTGAAAATCAATTTTCCAAGAAGTCAAGTTCTTTTATGAGCTTTAAACAGTTGCGAGATATTCTGAGTTTTTATTTAATTATTTTCTTTTACGGGGAACATGAGAAGCTTCGAAAGCCATATATTGCACCTAGACGCATATAGTTTTCGGGTTTAACTCATTCAAACCATAGCCCTTTTTAAACCAAACATTAGGATAGAACTAATTAAAAATGTGCAGCTTCTAGTTTCGAGGATGTAAAGATATTTTTAGGGATCGGGTTAAGAAAATGTTGGAATATGGTTCAGTATAAGGTATTTCTCTAAAAAAGTTTACTTGAGCTTAAATTAAATAAAAGTTTTGCAGAACTTTATAGGAATTTCCACGTTTAAAAATAAACTTTGTTTTTGATTCCAACTTCCTTATAATAATGAAGGAACAGCGTTATCAATTGTGGAATTATATTTGTGAATTTTTAAGTGTAAATCCGTTTTCTATTCTTAGTGCTTTTCTCTCAATACCCTTTCTATTCTCAAATTTTTTTTTCAATTTACTTTATACTTTCAAAAAATGTCTGTAATTTTCTATTTACACTTTCTAACAAAATTTCCTTCTTTTCACTTTTCATAATTAAAAAACAAAGCCAAGATAAAGTTTAGATAATTCCGAAAGTATCTTTAAACTTCTTTTACAGCAATGGTTTTCGAATTTTGTTGCGAAGTTGATGAAATGTAATGTCACCTATTCTTGATTTTGTGTTTGTATGTGTGTATACTTAAGAATAAGAAAAATAAATTAATTCATGTAATCCTCCAGGTACAGCAAATAATAACATACAATAAAATTAAAAAAAAGGGAGTATGAGAATAAAACATATTGTCACAGAAAATTTGAAATGTTTTAAGAACAAGGAAACTTTTTTCATTTTATAATTTATTCAAATTAATTCTGAATTAATTGAAAATATAAGAAAGGAATATGAAAATTAAAAAAAAAAATATAAAGAAAAATGAAGGAATTAAATTTTAATTATTTCAAAAAATTTATGATAAATATTGTGGTAAATTTGGGGGTATTTAGGTATTTAAAAATGTAGAGCGGATAAGCTGTTAAAGTTTTGTCAAAAGGGATAATAGAACCTTTGTGGCTTTCAAGAAAGAACCTAGTCCTGAAAGAACCTTAACCATTTCAATAAAATGTGACTAGTAGAAGGTGACAGGGTGTCCAAAAGGTAGAGAGACAACAGAGCATTAAATTTTGTCAACGAACAGATGAAATCAGAAAACACCAATATATTTTAAAAAGCTCTTCAATAGACGAAATCATTAAGAACAGCAAATAATCATTAGGTCTTAAGATGTTCAAATGTCTTTCCTGAAAAGATGACCATGTTTAACACTGTGTCTAATCAACTCGATTGAATTAAGTTTTAAAAGAACTAATCACAGTTTGATAAAAATTAAAATGGCCTAATTGCGCTGATTCTGCTGTACGCTTCAGAATCATGGACACTGGCAAAAGCAAGTGAGCTAGCACTAGGTATTTATGAAAGAAAATTTCTACGTAGAAAATATGGTCCTGTAAACCAGAGCGCAGTGTGGCGGAGAAGATATAATGCCGAACTCTACGATCTGAATAATGACGTTGATGTAGTCACGAAAGTCAAAATCAGATGTCTTCATTGGCTCGGTCACGTCCAGCGAATGTCAACCGATGCTCCAGTTAAGAGGATATTTGAAGCCAGGCCTCAAGGAAAGTGACGGCGAGGGAGAGATGAGAGGAGAGATGAGATATCGGCAGATTTAAAAGAACTAAATCTACCGATATCTTTATTTAATTTTGTAATTGGGTTTTATAAGCAACCTCACAGCAGTGAATAGTGGTTCTTAATTGATTTTAACAAAGTATCTGTGTTGAAGAAACCCTACTATTTGTATTTTGTATAGAACTTTTAGACCTAAGAAATTCTAACATAGTTTTTATATTTTCCCCTATAAGTATGCAATTTTTTTTTGATTTCGAATATATTGAAGATAATTTACTTTAAGATTTTTAATATTTAATTTATAGTTAAATTAAATTAATTTAAAGATAAAACTAAATTCCTTAGAATCTTATAAACGTGTATTAAAAAAATGTTAATTTTAATGTAATGTGAAAAAAATTATAATTTGATGGTCTATTGTTTTCAATAGAATTGAATTTCTATATAATGAAAAATAAAAATATATACACGTTATCATTTTTATTGTATTTTGAACAGATTCTCAGCCTGAATATTAACTTCTTTAAAAAATACTTTAACTCTGCTGTTTATTAGTTCCCAAATTTTTGTTCGTTTTGCTTTTGTATATGTATATTTTATAATAATCCTTATAGTAATAACATTATTCTTAATACCTTTATTAAAAATCCTAACAGATCCTTTTATTATCCTTACATAAAAATAATAATAATAAACGAAGATAATATAATTTCCAATTTTATTTGTTTTTTTTTTTTGATTTTCAAATTGCGTACATTAAAAATAATTCATTTTTGAAAATTTTTGAAAAGAAATAACAAATTGAAAATTATAAGAAAATTGGAACAAGTGTTAGAAGTTAGAATTGGTACGTTGTTAAAGTATTGTCATTATCATGGTAACATTTAATTTGTAAAGTAAAAAAATGGATAACAAATTACCAGGCCTGGTAAATGAATTTTGGTAAAAGTATATTTCGTATTATTTTTTTAATTTAAGATATAATATTTAATACCAATACACACAATTCTGAATATTTTTCTGAAATTTTCCAATTTTCAGCTATTTGCAGATATATCTATACCGATTATCTATCCCCGTTCCTCGGATTTCGAGGTGCAGGGAGGTATTCTAATTTAGTTTATAAATAAAAACAAAATAATTTAGCCTCGTAATTAATCTAATCTTATTTAAAGTTTCTTAAACTCCAGGGACATAAGCATTAACTTGAAATTTTGAAACATGCTAATGAATTTTTTTTCTAAAACAAAACAATACCAAAATCACAAGTATTGAAAAACTCTCTTAAAATATTAATATCAAGTTAGATACGATTTTAATATAGCTTTCTTGACAGTTCAAAAATTTTTTTTTTAATTAAGCGGGTAACACACCGTCAATAATAAGTTTGATTGAATAAAAAAACATGAAAGATGTGCCCAGTTAGACAACAGATCAAATTTTAGCCTAAATTTTACAAAAATGTTACCGAAAAAACTGTTTAGAATAGAGAAGACAGTTAAAAAAATCTTTGAAAGATTACCTAAGTTTTGATACTTAATTATGACAATAATAATCCATTAGTGTGGAGTTTAATCGAAATTGATTACATTTTCGAAGAGTTAATAATTTTTAGTGTTCTCAGCCACGTTACCTTAAGTTCACATTTAGTTAAGATCTAATGCTGCTCAATTACAATTGAACACTCAACGATTTTAGAAAACCAATGAATTTAAAAAAAATGGGGAAGATTATGGGAAACATTCTAGTAAGTCACATACTAGTCATAGTGTGACTATCTAGAATGCTTTGCTAATTAAAATCAAGTAATGAAACAAAGGTAAGTCGATTGAACCAATATATTGGAAAACTACAGTTATACAAACAAGCATTTCAAGTCATCTGAGATTTTAAGAACATTAATAAAAAAAAAACTACCAAATTTCAAGTACATACTTTAAGCCGTTTCAACAGCAATTCGAATCAGTACTTTAAATCCCCAAAAATTTAATAAACATAAAGGAACAGGAAAAAACACTCTTATACAAATTTACAGTTTCTTTTTTTGTGAGTTTCGTAGATATGTTTATTTGGTTTGGGAGGTATGTATGAAATACCTTAACCACCACTCCATTTCATCTCAAATCTTTGAGACATAATATAAACAGGCCACAATACTCCTGTGTTCGGACAGATGGACGGACATCGTTAAATCGACTCAGAAGGTGATGCTGATAAAAAATATATATTTCCCCCTTTCGATGGTGCAAACACCTACCCAAGTTAAAATGCCGCTATTCCAATTTTAGGTATATTTAAACATTAAGACAAATTAGATGACAAAGGGTTCTTATTTGCCTAACGGTTTACACTTCAACACTTTGCGCTAAAGTAAACACAGAAGACAGACAGCCAGACAGAATTCACAAAATAAAAGATAAAATATAAAACAAAAATCAATACAAGAAAAAAACACAAAACAAAAACGGAGACAGGATGCCGTATTAATAAATGAATTCCTTTGCGTTAATATTCCTTTAGGATTTTATTTTATTATACACTTACATTATTGTGTACACATTAATATATACTCGTATAGTAGGTATATAAATTTAATTATTACTTGCGTTTTATACCATAACGCATTCTGTTGACTGTCAGAGTACCTAGGTACTTCATTTAAATTGAATTTTTTTTTATTTCATTTTTTCTACTTAAGTTAAATAACACACGTACACATATAAAAATTACATATATACACGCATTTCCATACTATAAATCTACATTTATATGCAATTATTTTAATTTTCAAAATTACAGGTAAATATGTTTTTCATTTTCTTATATCCATTTTGTTTTGTTTTGGTTTTTAATTTGTTTGATAACATTTGAGTCGACAAAAACAATAAAAACAACAAAAAAATTCAAATAAAAACGAAGTGAAAATTCTTTTTCCAAATTGTTTTGCAATTTTCCATTTTTTCTATCGCAATTTTTATTAAAAAAAAAATTTTTTCATTTATTAATTCATTGATTGTCATACAAAAATTCATTCAATGTGCACGTCATCACGTTTTGAAAAACAGTGTACATAACAGTGAAGTGGTATAACGGTAAGAAAGGGAATAATGATAATAAGAAATAACAAAATACCTGTGTGTAACGTTGTGTGTATTAGTGTAGGTTTAAAAAAAAGAAAAATTATTTGAAGTGTGTTTTTCATTTATGACTGTTATTGTTGAAAAGTTGAATATTTTTGTTTTACCTTCAGGATAAATTAGTAAAGTATATATAATTTTGTGTGTATATATGTGTGATTATACGAGTGTTAGAAAGGTGGAAAAACTTCCAAATGCTAAGAAATTTTTTTTTGAATTCTTTTGAAAAACAAATATCAATAAATCGAAAAGAATCAACAAATTCAATCAACAAATTGTACAAAAGTATGGAATTTTTAATACAGTGGGGTGAAAATGTGTGCAGCTAGGCTTAGGTAATATAATAACACTTGAAACAAATAAGTGAGTATTGTGAGAATTTTCAATTAAATTTAATATACATTTGTAGAGGTCAATTTACCATCGAGGATGTCCTTGTTTGAAGTTTTAAATGTAACACTTTTATAGAAAAAATAAAATTTGTGGGTGTCGATCTCTTTTCGAGGATGCTATTATATGACACTTTAAATGTATCATTTTGACTTAAGATATAATTCGAAAGGTGAATATTGTATCGAGTACGAAATTGTGTTGAGACTTAAACATTGACGTAAAATATAATTAAGAAAGTTGATTCACTTTCGAGGATGTTATCATATCAAATTTTTCCTTATTCATCATGAAATCACTTTCACTCACAAAAACACGCAGTAGGTCGTTTCAATGTCGAGGACGTTATTATATGACGTTTTAAAATGTATTACTAGATTTCATATAAAGTTTAGAAGGTTTATTCACCATTGATGATGTTATCGTATGACATTTAAAACGCATTTCTTTGAGGTTGTAATTGTCAAATACTGAGTATTTGCACCAACCACTTTATCTGTAGTCTAATAATTAAAAATTATAATGTTTTTAAGTGCTTGTCATATTAAGAATATATTTTTAAGAATATGTGAGCCTTAAAAGTTTTGATTGGAAAAGATATTTACTTATCATAAAAATGATTAATAGATTATTTGATTAGTAAAAAAATGTTTAACGCAACAGGATACTGATAATTTTTTCAAATTGTTTTAAGCTTATTTATTATTCTATCTGATTAATGGTGTAGTGGTATAGACGCCGCCTTTTACGTGGAAGGTCTAGAGTTCAAACTACGACTACGAGACAAACTACAAGTTGAAGAGAAAATAAATATAGTTTTTTGACTTAGTCTTATTAATCTTATTATTCATAATTTTAAAAATCATTGAAAAAGGCATAGTAGGACCTCAGGACTTAATAAAATATTTTCTGGATATTTGCAAATAAGCTTTGATTAAATAAATGTGTAATACGACTTAATAACATTATTTTCTAAAATTTTATAAAACTGTCTCACGTTTGCAGCTATTTTAACATTTGAATAATTTAAAATTTTAATAATTTTCAGATGTAGGGCATCTTAATTTTTGTTGTTCTAACAGGTGCCCAACGTAGAAGTACAATCGAAAATCCCGGTCATTTCAAGAATTTTTCAGTCTCTTCCTCTTTTTTTGAATACCTGTGCTTACTTTTGACTTGGATGCATTTATATTGGAGCTGCGATAAGTGACAAGAGCATCAATAAGAACACAACCCAGAAAATTAAATACACGATTTAAATAGAGGTGTTTATACTGGAGCATCGCTTCGATCATCAATAAACAATTTAAATTTTCTATGCTACGCTCTTATCGACGCTCTTATCACTTACCGCAGCTCCATTTTAAACGTATTCTAAGGTAGGACTAAAACTTTCTTCATTAAATGCTCTATCAATTACATTATATTGCCGCTGCCCACTGTACTATGTTGAAAATAACTTTTACTGTCATTTAATATTACAAATAGGGAGATATCTTTTATTTTGGTGGGGAGGAATCTGCTGGTGGAATATTAAGACGTATAATATGGTGGAATACTTCGGATTTTAGATAGTGTTTATTTGGTAAAAATAAATTTTTTTATTTTCTTTAAATTTAACAAAGAACGATTATAATAATTTTATGTTATTATTCTGTCATTAACAGAGAAAATGAAAAATAATAAAAAATAATAATAAAAAATAATATTAATAATAACAATAATAATAATAACAATAAATATAATAATAAAAAATTGAAAATTGAAATAAAATAAATAAAATAATGAATGGATCGATATGAAAACATAAAAAAAAACAAAAACAAAACAAGAAACACTCAAAAAAAAAAGTAAAGAAATTAATCAAAATTAATGAAAATATTTTCCAATTTTCCAAAACTCCTATAAAAGTCAAATTTTGTTTTTATTTTATATTAGGGAGTAAATTTAAGGATCTATTTTTAGATTTTCAATTTCCCTTGATTTAGAATTCAGGGTTTTTTTTTTTAAGAATCAATTTATGTTATGATAATAATTAGTACTTAGACTTATACACGAACGTTTTAAACATGTGAGTGTACATTTTTGTATATTTGTGTGAAAGTAGTTTTGTATATTAAAAAAAGAATAATAAAAAATTAGATATACTTGTGGTATGTCAAAAACATAGTTTTTCAATTTAAATATATTAGAGTTAGTTGAATCACTTCGAATAAATTTTCTCCATATGTAGTTAATGTTAGTTCTAAACGGTTTTAATTAATTCATATTAATTTATCTATTATTCAATCTAGCTGTTATAAATATTAGTTGATCCATACAACTGAAGAACACTTCTGGTAAAAATTTTGATTATAAAATTGGAATGTAATAAGATGGAACTTTTCTCATGGAAATTGATGGAATATGGTAGGAAAATTAATTCATAAATAGATCCTAGTAGTCATATAGAACCTAGTGGAATAGTTCATACTTGGATCAGTTGATCAGATCATTTTAAACGTTCAGTTGAAGAGAAAATATTAAATCAGGTGATAATAAATACGAATTATTAAGTAAAAAAATATTAAATATCAATCACTTGGAATGGTTTTAAATAGAGGCATTTCGAATAATCTCAAATCGACCTGACCGATAGCTCAGTGGTAAAGTCGCGGCTTTTCAATCGAAAAGTCTTGAGTTCAAACCCCGGTCGAATCATATCCAATAAAAAAATATATGGATATCAAAATAATTTAATAAGAAGTCCAAATGCTAAACAGTTAAAGCACTATTGTTTTCAGGTATATATTTACTATTGTCTGGTACTACAAATAAATAAATAAATCAAATCGATATTTATATAAATCAATTCTGGTAACGAATCAGTACTGCTGCAATACTGCTGGATTAAATTAAACTTTTTATTCCCCGAAGTCGCAAGGAGTCATTGACTAGAGTGACACTGAAAACCTGAAGATCTCGATTTTTAGAACCAAATTACTGTCTTTAACATTAGAGTGGAGTAATTGCCTTAAGTCGTTGTTCTAGCTTTTCAGACTTAATCATTATTAAATGCTCGCATGATTATCAGGGTTATTTATTTTTGTATATATAGTCATATAGATAGTTCTTTTACAGTTTAAGTTACAGTTTATAGTTACAGTTTATGCATTCTTTTGTATTAGTAAGTCTTGCACTATGTATTAAACAGTATTCAACGCTTTTCAGTAGTGGTTATGCAGTTCTTGAATAACTGGTAGTCTTGACTCAGTTCCAGTTTTGGTTAAGTGATATTACTGGAAATTCGTTTTGTACTGAATTGATCGAAGTAGGTATCGAATGAATGGTATGATAATTATAATTTTTTATTTAATACTATTATTTCACTTTATAATATTTTATTTTTACTTGCCGCTAGCTGTTCACTGTGCAAGGCTATTAATTATTTATTAAGTTATTAACTTTAACCCAATGGTGAAAGGCAGGTGGGCCTAGTTAAAAACTAGATAACAGTACTTTCACTTTTACTGGGATTCGAATCCGTGCCTTTCACATGGAAGATTAGCACTCTAACTACTTTGTCACAGAGACGATATTCTTTTCAAATCAGATACTAAACAACAAATTTAAGGGTAGAACATTACCAGTTTCTATATTTTTTTTTTAATTTATAATTAGTTCTATACCATAATTATTTTGAATATTAAATAAATTTTATTTTCGTTTAAATTTTTTATTTTTTAGTTTGTCATGTTAAATGATTGATTGAGTACCACTTATATTATTATATTTGATTTGATTTTTAGTGTTAAATTTAATTACATTTTATTATTCCTTGAATTTTTGAATTTTTTGAATTCAGAAAAATTCAATAATTTAAAGCCCACATGAAATTTTCTTTAAGTATTAATATTAAAGTTTTTGCGTAGGATAAGATTGATTAGAGTGTCTTAGTAAGCATTATTTCAATTATTTTGAGGAATAAATTTAATAAATTTTAAATTAAAAAAAAATTTAAATAAAAAATTGTATTTTTTAAAGTAAAGTAAAGTTTATTTTAAAGCCTATTAGACTTGGAAATTGTTAAAAGTATGTAAGGTAAGTTAGGCTTAGTTAGAATATCTGGAGAAAAAGGACATAGATAGTATTTAGAAAGTGAATTGGAAATAAACCAATCAGTATTCGTATTAAATTTCGTAAATGAAGAATCACGGATGTCATTGAACATTAAGCATTGGAGCATTTACCACATTTTGATGTTTTCATAATAAATCAGTTTTAATAATTCATTTCGCGCTTTCTAGAAATTTTCACAGTATAGAAAGTACTCTTGGCAGCACTTGTGCTATCTAGTTGACATTGTTTAAGAGGAGGTATTGATTTAATTGATTTAATTTTAATAGAATAAGTACAATTAAATGAAGATCATAGTCATTATCGTTAAGCTCTACAGTCCTGGATGAGATTTGGTCCCCTACATAATATTCCTCCACACATTTCGATTTTAAGTAACATCTTTACAATTTCACTCTTCTAACACTTTTGCATAATTTTGGACCTTGTTTTTTCACTTTCTTCTTGGGCGATCTTCACGTCTGGTGGCATGTAGAGAGCCACCAGGTGGCATGTGAAGAGAGATTTTTGAGATTTTATAAAACGCAATCATTTCATTTAATTATTTTTTCATATCAATGCTGTTATCGCAACTCAGCTTAGCTCATAGCCATAAGTTACAACTGGATGTATCATTGCCTTATATATTATTAGCTTTGATTGTCTTGGCAGAAGTATACGTATTTTCTCTATACGACATTAGCATATGTGCCGCATGCTATTGCTTCTTCTAATAGCTACTCCTACTTAATTAAAAGTCTCCTTCGAAATTGTACTATTAATAAAATTCAAATATTGCCCCAATATTTCAACATGTGTCCTAAAACACGTTTAACGTGCTTTTCAATTTTCTTGAGGTGAATAGAAGAAGTCGATTGTCTATCAGCCGAAGTTTGGGTTGGGAGTTGTTGTTTAGAAAATACCAAATAAACCCTCAAAAATTATTCCATTATTATGCACTAAAATTTCCACAAAATTGTCAGTAGCCCGTTAAGTAACACTTCACTAATTGGCTAATCTAATTACAAATTTAACATCCAACAAAATAATGAACATCTGCTGGATTTCCTGAATTAACTGAGGTGTTTCTCTTCCAAACTGGATATATGCGACAGAATGCTCCAGATGTATCATTGTTTAAAATCGTTGTTCCTGGGGACTTTGATGAAGGAATTTTCAACAGTGTTCATGCATTGTTGGGAGTTTCTATTAAATTTACTGTATTTAAATCTAAATCAGTAACTCAATGTTCTAACTGTCAACTTTATTTTCATACTTCTGCTGGATGTCATCGTAGTTATCGTTGTGTTAAGTGTTTGGATTCTCATGGCCCTGGTAAGTGTTGTAAACCAAATGAAGTTCCTCCGCGATGTGTAAATTGCAAAGGTCCTCACTCTGCAAATAATCAGAGTGAATGCACTTATTTCAATAAAAGCATTTTGCCGGTTATTCAAAAACGAAATACATCAACTAAATCCAGTAGGTATAACTTGAGTTCATCATCGGCAAATAGTTTTAAGGTCAATAACAATTTTAAAAGTAATTCGGGTTTACGTCCGGGTGTATCTTTCGTTGATGCTGTGCGTGCAAATACCTCCAATACTGCTTCGCATAGTCAAGATGATCTCTTTAAACTGATTATTCGAATGATGAGTAATCAAGAAAAAATACTGAATAAACTTTTTGCAGATGACAGTTAATTGCATTACAGCTCTCAATGTAAATTCTTTGTGCTCGCCTGGTAGGTACCGATTATTCTCAGATTTCATGGAAGAATGTGCTTCAGATATTTTTCTTCTTTCTGAAACTAATCTGAAGCCTGATAAATTTTACAGTTTTCCTAATTTTAATATTTTTCGTAGTGATAGAATCGGCCGCAATGGAGGAGGTGTTGCTATACTTTTGCGAAATCACATTCCGTTTCAAAATTTTCGAAAAGTTAGTAACGTGATGTTTGAGGCTGCCTTGATTGATATATTTGTTGATAGTGAATGGCTCACTGTAGTCTCAATTTATATTCCACCTCTGCATAGATTAAGTCCGAATTTTTTTGATTTTTTTCTGAATTTAGGTTCATTGTTTATATGTGGTGGTGATTTCAATGCCAGACTTCCAAACGTTGGCAATTTTTCAACAAATTTTCTTGGTAGCAGTTTTTCTCTATTCTTGTCACAAAATCCGCAGTTTTCTACTTATTTTTCTAGTAATCCTACATGCTTTCGCTCTGTTGAAGGTTCATTTATTGATTTCTTTTTTACTTCTAACACATTTCTTCACAAAAATCCTTTTGTTACACAGCGTTTTACATTCTCTGATCACACTTCCGTTACATTAAATATATCTTTCTCTATTTCTGGTCGTACTCCACCTATTTCTGACTCTATTTATTTATATAATCATACTAATATTTCAGGTTTTAATAAATTCATAACTTCTCAATTTAATAGTTTTCAAATCTCTGCTAATAGCAATATGACTCCTGACTCCTTGGAAAACATTGCTGTAAGCATTAATAATACTTTTCTTGAAGCTGTTCATCGTTTTGTTCCTGTTATTCCTATTAATTCAGGTAAAATTTTGCTTTCTTTTCAAACTCTTCGTCTAAAACGACAATTGAGATATTACTCTCGTCGGCTTCGAGGAGCAATTCGTACTTCTAATTATCAATCAATTCGTCGTGATTTCAATTTCGTTCGTCAGATGTATGTTAAATCGCTTTGTTTTGATTATCGTAACCATTATGCTAACATTGTTTCAGGAACTGTATGCAATCGTCAATGCTATGATCTTATCAAGCATTGTAAACCTAAACAAAACTGTATTTCTAGTTTGAATTCAATCATTGATGTTGATGATCATACTATTATTAATGATTTATCTCAGATCCCTGAAATTTTTGCAAATCGATTTCAGTCACAACATGAAACCACATTTCAATACCACTCAATGAATGAATCACTGGTTGACGGTTCCATCGAGCTCCTAAATAACTTTAATTTCCCTATTAGGTTTTCTAATGAAATATCTGCTTCAATTATAGATAGGGTAAGTCTTCAAAGTCTGAATAACTCATTGTCGAATAATCAAAGAAATCTTCTTACCTGTCGTGACGAAGTTCAAGAAGTTATCAATACACGTATAAATAAGAAGAGTTCCGGTTGTGATCGAACTCCAATTTGTTTATTTAAGTTCTTCTCACCAGAGATAATTTTATTTTTTACAATCTTTTTCAATCAGCTCATTTCCTCTGGTTATTTCCCTAAAATTTGGAGAATGGCCATTGTAATACCGATTCCTAAATGTGGGAAGGATAAAAATTTTGTTAATAATTGGCGCCCAATCAGTCAACTAAATTCAATATCTAAGCTTTTTGAAAAAATTGTTGACTTAAGGCTTTCTTCTCAGTTGAAATCTATTTTACCACCCTTTCAATTTGGTTTTGTTAATAAAAAATCTACTAATCATCCTTTGTCACGATTTACCTCTGATGTAGCCAAAGGATTGAACAATGGGTGCATAACAACGGCGTTAGCTTTAGACATTCAAAGTGCCTTTGATACTGTATGGCATAAGGGTCTCCTTCATAAATTGGTTAGGTTTGGTGTCAATACACATATAATTAACATTATACGCCATTATCTGACTGATAGAACTTTTGTTGTTGGTCGAAGTAATTCTTCTACCGTTCGTAATTTTGTTGCTGGAGTTCCTCAAGGTTCTGTCTTAGGCCCAAAATTATTTAATACATATTTGGCTGATATTCCTACTACATTATTAGTTCAAATTTTGCAGTTTGCGGATGATATTTTACTTTATATCTCACACAAAGCACCTTTAGTTACATCTCAGATATTAAATAATTATTTAAATACTTTGAATGATTACTATACTAGTTGGAAGCTTAAAATAAATGTAAGTAAAACTGAGCTTATTAATATCATAGGGGTCAAAGCTGTTTCCCCATCTTTGGTAAAGCGGTTAAAATTAAAACAAAAAATCGTTTTAAATAATATTGTGATCTTACCCAGTAAGCAATTTAAGTATTTAGGTGTTATTTTTTCCTCAAATTTCAAATTTATTTCCCATATTAATAAAATTATATATAAAGTTAACTCCGCTTCTTTTCAAATCTCTAAAGTAATGTTTAGTCAGTTTTTGGAACCTAAATTTCGTTTGTTTATTTATAAAGTCTATATTCGGTCTATTATTCAACACGCTTCTATGGTGTGGCTTAATCCTACTTTAGTTTCAGCTCATCAAGTTGAGAGATTACGCTTACTTGAAAGAAAGATAATTCGTCGTGCTGGAGGCTTTCATAGACAGCGTGGCTCTTACTTATATATTAATAATAGTCTACTATATGAACAATCTGGAATCAATAGAATCGATAGATTCTTAACTAAAATTAATCTTAAATTTTTCGCTAATTGTTTTAATCACGAAAATCGTTTTATTCGTGGCTTGATCGAACCTTTTTCTGAAAACGTTAAATATTTTTCGCCTTCATTTATATTTCACTTGTCTAATAATAATTCACTGTTTTCTGATGGTGAACTTTTGTTATACCACCATGGTAGTCACAATCCTGACTTGCTGGTTTACAACACTAACCAGTGATCATTAGTATGTAAGTTAGTTTTAGTTTTGTTGTTGTTTTTTTCTATTTCATTACATGTTTTTTTATTATTTTTTTCATTAATTTCATTACTAATATTGTTGATAATTGTTTGTAATTTTTTTTTTTAATTCTGATTTGTTGTAAGCTCGCTTTAGGGTATAACATGAATTTTGATTTAGTGTTAAGTTTTTGTTCTTCTTATTTGTTAAATTAAAAAAGAACTATAAATTAAAAAAAAAATAAAAAAAAAAAAAAAAAAAAATGAACATCTTTTGAATTTAAATTGAAAAATGTTAAATTGAAACTTTGTTGACTATTTTAATTAAATTTGTTATGCATTTCCATTCCGAAATCAGATTCAAACAATTTCAACAATAATCTAAACTTTCAATTTGCTAATCAAAAAACAGTATTCTTTATGCCAGTAGATTTAGAGGTGACACGCGCTAAAATATTACAATAATATTTTGTATTTTACCTGTACTTGTAAAATTTAATAAAATCGAAAGAAAATAAAGATAATTAACATAATCCTGTCTAGGATGAGTTGTAAAGTTTTTTTATTATTATCTTTTTTTTCTGCTGGTGTTGTGTGAAGGAAGCAGAAAATTCGAAAGAGTGAGAAATAAAAGAAACAAAAGAATAAAAGAAATAACAATTTTTAAACAAAGTTATTTGAACTGAATTTGAAGGCTTATTTTGAAAAACGCGTTGATTTATGGTGATTGATTTCAAAGTTAATTTTATAATTATTAAGTTCCAAGAAATTTACTGTAAAAACAAATGAATAAATTCTCTATAAACAGTTTATAATTTTAATTATGGGGTCCTGCTAATAACTTTTTAGGTTTAGAAAGAATTACTAAATTAATTAAGTAGAATCATAATATAATTTTATAAGAGCTACAATTGTCAAGAGCAGTTTATGAAGTACTTGAAAAATTAAAAGATGAGACTGTAGTCATAATGTTAACCTTTACCCAGCTAAGCCTGTAATTTATTTCCCACACTGGCCAAATATTTTTAATATTCGGATTTATTTGTGTAGCCAGTAAGTTTCCAAAGTTAAATTTTAGAAATATGAAATTATTACAATATTATATAACACATATAATTGTATCTATTTAAAGTCCAAGACTTTGCAACATGTTGTAACGTCTTGTAACTATCTCATGTTTAAAATGGATGTGGAATACATTGAGAACAATTATAATAATAAGAATATAGTATTATGACCCCCTTGTTTCATTATATACCTATTGCATTGTCAGGACTAGGACTATTAGTCTAACACTTGAACAGTTATCACTTTTAAAAAAAATCAAGTTATTTCTTTCAACCAAAGGTGAAATCCGTACCCAAACCTGAACTCAAAAACCGCCCCGAACCAAGCATTTTAAGCTTTATTAAATTACTATTTTGATTCAAAAATTTGAATCTGAACCCGATTCCAAACCGAATTCACTAAAATTCGAACGCGGACCAGAACTTAAACCCAATTTTTGACGGGTTGGCAGCCCTGCTTTTAACAAATTCGTACAAATATTTTATTAAGCTAATGCGTGTCCTAGACAATGAGGGTAGGTTTAGGTAATCCAGAGTAAATATGTCAAAAAGGATCAATATACATTAAACAATTAGAGAATCAATGAATTGTTCAGGGAACCAATGAATTTATTGCTTTTAAATAAATTATCGATGACAATTATCTTAGATAATTGAAAATTAATTTTTAAGTTGTGTGACACGAAATAAAATGAAATTAGGTCATGAGACAAAAATAAATTACAATTTACAAAAACTTATTAATTTCGTGTAATAATTTGACCTAATTAACCGAGTAATTGACACAATTGACGGTTACAAGTTAAAGTATTTTTGTTTATTCCTATTTAAGTGGCTTTAAGATTTACCATAGGAATTTTGTTGAATTGGTGGTCTGTATGTAAATATTCTTTTAAATTAGGTACCTAAAGATATTTCACTAAGTAATAATTAGCTGGGTTCCTTATTTTGTCTATATAATTATGCTCAAGGGTGCCATCCTTAATGCCGTCTTTAAAAATATGATATATAAAGAACTGGAACTAAATTTCCCATTATTCTAAGAAAGCTAGCAGTTCAAAATCCCTGTAGTTCCATAATATATTGTAATTTTCAATTTCATCCGTATTTAAAATACGATTTTAAAACCATCTTTAATTATTATGAAATTCTTGATAATTTCCTAACTTTAAGGCTGACTTTATTTTTTCTAGAGTCATGAGACCTGTCTGTCGTACATAAATAGTATATTTAACCCATGTTCAGCATTTTGTTAGAAAATTCGGAATTTTGAATGATTTAATTTATATAAACTTTACCAAGTTAGTGTTACTCATTTTCAATTTGAGATTAAGATTCTCGTGGTAGACTTTAAAAGCGAATACTTTTGCATAATACTTTTCTGAGTGTGTTCGATTTCGTTAATTTTGAAACCATCTACTTAAAAAACCACAAACGACAAACACAACTTAAATTATTATTATAGCAAATATCAAATAATATACTAAGAAAATAGGAAAATTTTATTACTGATAATAGAATTTTCCTATTTTAAAGATAATAACGTTACATTATATACAAAATGGAGCATTAATTTTTTAAATAATAATATATGTTTATGTGTTTCAGGATGTATATATGTGTATATATATATAAATAACTTATCATTTTATATTCCGGTAATAATAACTTCAGATAAAACGGTAAAATAAAAAAAAAATATCTCATAGATATATTTACAGGAACTTGTGTGTTTTAAAATAAAATACTTGTATAAATTCTTGAAGAAAAACAAAACAATGAAATGGAAAAATAAAATTGTTTTTTTTTACATATGGAAAATTAAAAAAAAAGTTGTACAGTTATGGCGCATTTTATTATACTAGAAAATAATAGTTATAAATCTTTTATTCCTTAAAAGTTGATAAACCTGAGATAATTTATAAACCTAGATAGTTGAGGCAATGACTAATTGCATATGAAGAACTTCTGTTAACTTCTTTCTCATGTAGCCAGACATTTGTTGCTTTATTGCTTTAAGTACAAGTTGAAGAACCAACTTTTTTTATAACATTGATAACAAGTTCAAATTAGTTTGACTGCTGACTCCCAATCAGTCAAGTCAAATGAGTATTTAATAAGAGGCCTCAATTCGTAAATGAGTTTTGAAACGAAAGTTTTCTAATATTTAATTAGCAGTGTTGAAAGCTGCTTTAAACACATTTTAGAAACAGGTTATGTACAAAAAACATTATTTTAACTCATTTAATGCCATTGTTATAATTTTGGATTTCAACTTTCTATTAATGCTAGTGGTTAGTTTTTCAACTCTAAAATTTTGTTTTTTTAGAACACCTTAAGATATTCATAACACTTCTTTTTGGGCTTATGCACCTGTGATTATCAAAATCAGTTCATTATAAATTTTAAAATCGGTTTGAATATTAGAAGGATTCAATTAACAATAATTTTCATAAAAAAAATATTTTACGGAAATTCTCTTACATTATGGAGCTACTGACAACTATTCAGAATTAAAAACTATTATAACTTATGTTCTAAAATTTGACATTTTAAAATTTTGTAAGAATTTCAAATTAAATCCAAACTAGGTATGACACCTCAATACACTTAATTATTGGAGAGCAAGTGGACAGACATTATATCGAAATTAAACCATGATCCTACAGATGTATTGAACAAAATAAGAAAGCAACTCTACACTTCATCGGAAAAGCCTTAGCTCGAAATAGCCATTAATGAACGTGCCTATAGAAAATTGGTGATAAAGGAACGTGCCCAAATGCGATTAGGTTTATATCTGCGGTTAAGGTAGGAGAAAGTTGCACGGAAAGGACGAAGGTAGATAGTAATATCGAAATTGAAAAGATTTTTGAACGTAGCAAAATATATCTAAAATAGAACCCAATATTGCTTTACTATAAGCTCTGTGAAAGTGTCATCAGGACTGTGCTAACATCCTTAGGTGCTATCAAGACTGTTGATTACTTTTGTTACTCTTACGATCAACCAGTTCTGTCTCTTGACTTCAAGTTTTAAGGAGTTCATTTCAAGCTTGAAACTGGTAATTTTCCGCTTGAATAAAATTTTGAAAAACATAAATAAGATTGGAATAAATTTTCAAAGCACTCATTTTCAAGGGCTGTGCGGATTTTTTATATAAAAATTTTAACTTTTACAAATCCAGAACTGTAAAACCTTTATTATTTAATATGACACTTTCCATAACTACAAGAACTAAATGAAATTATACCTATCATTTTAATGGTAAATATTAATTTCTAGAAAATATGAGCTTTTAAAAGCCTTTATTTTTTTTTAGAAATATTAGCTCTTCCTCTACTTCTTGTTTGTGTAATAATATCCAGGGGCAAATTTCATAGATAGAACTAAAAAAAAATTCTTTACGTTTTTTGTTTTATTTTGTAAAATGTCAGAAATTTTATCTAATAAAAAAAAAAAATAAAAATAAAAATAAATATAATATCACATACTATTATAAAATATGTATTTCAAAAAAAGCCTTGGGGATGATTTCTTGTTCAAATATAAATTATCCTTGGATAACAAATAAATAAACTAAACAATTTACACCATTATCTTTCCGGCGGTTTTTCCTTTTTTTTTCAATTATTAAATAAAATTGTTTTAGGGGTGGTGAAATTTTTTTATAAAAATGGAAAGAAGGGCCAAAGGTTAAGGTACTAAAAAAATTTTTTAATAGAAAAATAAAAAAAAAGTTTGAAAAAGTGACAGAAAAAAAAATCGAAGAAGTTCTAGGTCAATAATGCTTTGAACAGTTTTCTATTTCCCTGTAGTAAAAGAAATTCAACCAGGTGTAAAGCTTTGGAATTAATTTATGAAGACAACATATCGACGTATATATAAATTATATATTTATGTATTGTATAATGGTATGTAAGAATGTAATCATAAAAATAAAATGATAGAAATTATATTTATATATTATTAGGTTTATAAATTTAATTAATTGAAATATAATGAAAATAAATAATTGTAAATGAAAAAAAAAAAAGGTAATTGAAAAGAATTATAAATGTTATATATAAGATTAATTTAAAAAATTTGTAATTGAATTTTGTATTTTTCAGTTATTTATTTAATTGTTTTTTTATTTTATAAAGTATTGAATTTTATAAAAATAATAAGATATTTTTAAAAATGAAGTTATAAAGTCTTGAAACTCTTGAGTATTTAGCTTGAGCTTGAGCTAACTAAAGATATATTTAGAGTCTGATACATTCGCTCATTAAAAAATTGTACTATTAAAAGTACTTGTAGAATTTTTTTATTACTATTGGACTACTTTTTTAATTGTATTAAGAGAATGAAATTACTTTACTATTACTTTACATACTTTATCGGAATAACAAATTATTATTTCTGAGCCGAGTCCAAAGCCTTACTCCATTGACTTCTGTATTGCGCAACTTCTCTCAAACTTCTAACAATATTCAACGTTCTTACGTCTTACTGAACACCGTCTTTCCATCGAAGATGGGGTCGACCTTTTGTGCGTCTACCCTCCAGATTGGAGTCAAAACCGCTATTGCTGGAGCATCATCGTTTATACTTAATACGTGTTCTAACCAGCGTAATCGTTATATTTTAATCGAATTCATGAGATCAGTATCGTCGTACAGCTTATACAGTTCGTAATTTTGTCGCTGTCTCCAAATGTTAATTAAACCAAAACATACTGAACTATTATGAGAATTACAAATATTTTTGTTAGTTATGGTACTTAAAACAGTATTTGAGTACCAGTTTAATAATTAATTAAAAAGTTTGCTTGTACTAAAATATTCTAGGACATATAAGTAAAGGACCCATATAAAATTATGATTCAACTACTTTTATCTAGACTTAAACTGTTTCAGTTAATAATTTGTTTTAGTTTTTGTGTTTTTTTTTTGTGGTAGCGTCAGGCTATGTTTGAAACGAACACAGCAAATCTCACAAGACATAAGTTTATATATCTATTTTTAGAGTACTTAACGGAGAGTTCAGACTTCGTTAAAGTTACTCAGGGTTTATTTGAGGAAGTTATTATTAATTTGAATTTGATAGAACATTTCCCTTAATATTGTAAATCAATATGAAGACTAAAAAGATATGAGAAACTTGTGTAATGTAATTTCAATAAATAATTTTAGTATATTCCGATAGTTTTTGAAATTATTGATTAATTTATTTATTTATTAATATAACAAATTATTACAAATGATAAGCTAATATTTTGGAGCCATTGGTTACTAAAACCATTATAATTTTTATAATTTTTTAAATTTGACTATTAATTAAAGAGTGACTGAAAAGTGAGAATATCTACACAATCAAATCCGCATTATTATGTAATTAATTTGAAACTCCATTTAGATATTATTAAAAATTTTTTTCAATTCTTAATTTCATAAAAAATTGTTGGGTAACAGTTAAAGAGACACAACTTTTCGGAGGTAAAAATGCTATATTAATTTTACATTAAAAATTTTATTTAATTGTGAACATCATATTTTTGGAACACTGAACAATTGAGAAGCATACAGCCAGAGAGGTATTCAATTCACGTCACTATATTGCATGTTTTTTTTTTTTTTTTTTTTTTTTTTGTGTTACTGTTCAACTGTTAGGCTAATAAGCCTGTCTAAACCATAGGTACATGTTGGAACAGGGGGTCATATTATATTCGTGTTATTAGAATTGGTCTTATTGAATTCCACATACAATTTAAACATGAGATAGTACTAGGCCTTATAACATGTAGAAACGTCTTAGATTTTCAATATTTACAATTATATTTTTTGTTTATATGGTAATATTTTATATTTTACTTATATGGTATTCTATATCTGCGAGTTATATTATTAAATTAAATTATTTGTTTATATTTTGCATTTGTTTATATTTTTATATTAAAGTATTTTTTTATTAAAGATTTATAATTATTAATTATTGATTATGCCATTAATTTGAACCCAATGGCGAATGGTAGCTGAGTCAGGTCGAAAACCAGAAAAGTTTTTTCATTTTCACTAGAATTCGAACCCGGACCCTTCCAACAACAGAATGAGGAAGAAATAATCCAAAATGAGACCATTATATGTTTCGATACTATTATTAGATTATATACCAATCGTATTTAATTATATTATACAATTATTATACTCGATTCGAATTACCCTGTACTGTTATAAAAATTACTTTTTTCTGTAATTTTCCTTGAAATTATCTATGTGGTGACAGTGAAAAATTAAAGAAATCAATATCCATATAATTTGCATACTTTAAGGGGTTCAACTTCAGGTACTTTACTTTTGATAGAACTTTACCAATAATAATCGGGAAATAATCATTTAAACCATTACACCCTCATTCATTAGCTAACTAGTATTTGTTTTCCTTTTTACATTAAATATATATATATATATTATATTATATATACATACATATAAATATAAAAGATATTTTATTAATTTTCATTAGTTTTGGTTTTTCTTATTTATTTTGACCACCTTAACATTTATAACTAATTTTCCAAAATTTGTTAATATCTGTAGGTGGTATACAAGTATATTAGTTATGTAATTGAATTTTCTTTTCGTTATTTTGTTTGTTTTTTTTCATTATATAGCTATTAAAGATTAATTTTTTTATTACCTCATATAAAATATATAATTTCCCAAGCAATTTTCTAAGAATGTATAATATTTGTATTATGTAATATGTAATTTAATTTGTATGTGAAGAAGTTGTTATATTTTTAGTATATTTACAATAATAAACTTTATAAGGAATAATTAGACATGTTATTATTATTTTTTCATTATTTTTTATTTAACTTTTACTTATTTTTAGTAATTTGATGCTTAACTTTTATAGCAATTAATTAATAACACAAAATGGGAAGTTTCCTATAACATAAGTGGGTGCAGGGTGATATAATATGTTAAAAGAAAAACTTTAGTTGGAAGGTTCGAAAAAAAATGAAATATCTGTAATTAAAGAAACTAAAGTTTGTTGAAGGTAATTCAACAAAATTTTTCATTTAATTCAGATTTAAAAATTAGAAATAATATTATGGAAATTTTATGTATGATTTTATGTAATTATTATGCCAACATTTTTAATAACTTAGATTTATGATAAAAAAAATGAATGTCTTAATTATAGAACTCAGAATAAAAGAACTTAATAATTGAATCAGGAAAAATATATAAAGTAATTGAATTCCATTTTTGGTAAGTGAATAATATTAAATAATAGCAAATTATAAGAGAACTCATTTGTTAGACTAAAAAATAGTTAATTGTTAGTTTTATATTATTATACGATAATTGATTTTACGTAGTTTGAAATGATAGAAACTAATTTTTATTAAAATTCTAATATATTATTAGAGTAGTTCTGATTTAAAGGAATACATACCTCTATTATATAATCTTATAGTACTAAAAGTTCATATTATTTTAATCTAATACCACAGTCTTCTAAAACTAGAATGCAACATTAGCTACACAAGGAAGCCAACAGAAGATTCTTTAGAATATAATATGGATCCTTACAAATCTGAAAGAATTGTAAAGCTGAAAAACGTGACAAAGAACTGTAAAGCTGAAAGGCGAGACAAAGCATCTATTATGGAATATTTGCAGGATTCCTCCAGAAAAATACTTGAAGTGACAAACTTAGCACATACCTTGGTAATATTTTAACAAAAAGTGGAGGCATTGAAAACGTTTTGAGAACGGTATGGAATTAGAAAGATTGCCTGGAATAATTGGGGTTCTCTAAATTTAAAAATGGATATGAAAAGAAGATTATATATTGCGTGTATAAAATCGATTCCATGATGGCTACTTATAAACTTTTAATAATAAAATTAATTTAAGTGTTTGAAAAAACTTGTATCCGAAGAGTGAGAAACTATTGACAATATCAAAGAGAGAAACCATATTTTCCTAAAAATATTGATAGAAATGAAGATTTCGAGAATAAGACAATTAAGAAGGACATTAAGAAGCAACACAGGTTATGGAAATTTGTTGGTAATGCAAGAAATATGTTGGTAATCATTGTGAATATGGAACCATATCCTGGTTCTAAACGTACGACTTTGAAAAAGAACAACATTAACGCCTTTCTTCTAAATATTCCATCCAATGCTCCTCATCCCCCATAATCCCAGAATCATACCTTTCACATACTTATCCTCAGAACCAAGCTGTACATTTGCATCATAGTTCCTATCTTGAAATTTGGTTTTAATAGGAATACTTTTTGAAGTGTTGAAGTCGCATACTATCAATAGAAACTACGTACAGTTTCCATAAATGGCATTCGAAATTTTCGATGTTTCTGTCTAGGGGATTAAATTAAAAATTATTTATAATAATAAATTAACAATTTAGTTGTTTGACGCTTAATTGCGTCATTTATCGCATCAAAGGCTTCGTCAACTTTTCATCTTGAATTAATTAATTTAATTAAATTTATCACTTAAATTAAATATAAATTTTATTCCAGTGTTATTGTATTTTAGAATTCCTTAATTTCCATATTCTTTTTATAATTTTCCGAAATTTTCATTTCTATCAATTGTTAAGAAATGAAAAATGATAATTTAATTTTAATTTTGAAATGAATATCAAATAAATGATTTCTTTATGTTTAACTTTGACAATTACTTAATTAACATTAACAAGTGCAATATAATAATAATGAGGTACTTGAAATTACTTTTATATATTTCCTTTTCAAACTTAATTATTCGATTAAATTATAATTTATAATAAGAAGTGCTTATTAAGATATTTATTCCATGGTAGGTATGAGTTGTTTCTTATAAAGTTCTTATGAATGAATAAATTAAGAAAACATTTATTCAATTGACTTCTTTGTTTTTCTTGAGTGAAGTTTTGCTTTGTAGTAAATTTTGCAAATCTTTTATATTACAATTCATATGTTGAGTATTTAAATTTTTTTTTAATTTAATAAAGTTGTTTATAAAATGAATTTTATAGCAGTGTAATATTTTAATATACTTGGGTTTTATTTGGAAATATTAGGTCTTTTCTAAAGACAAAATCGCTTATTTACATTTTCATTCACTCCATTAAGCATTTTAAAAATTAACCGAACTGTTATTTCCAGCGGGATTTAAAATTTGATAAAATTAAAGAAAGTTATAAATTTTAAATAAATTTGGAATGAATAAATATAAAATTTCGATTTTAACACTTAAGATTAGAGGACCATAAACATAGTGAAGCTTTTAAAGGAAAAATTAACAAAAGCTGTATGTTTCTTTGGTAGTCAAAGTTTTTAGTAAAAGCCAGTAAGTATTCTGATTTTATTATCAACTACCAAATCTTTCTGATTTTTATTGGAGTTTTATTATTGTTTTATTATTGGATCCATCTAAATTTTACAAAAGTTTATATTGATTCTTATGTTCGTCCTTGTTCATAAAATGATTAGTTTAACTCTTTAATATCTCATATAAACTTCTGACTTCGTCGGCAAGTAAAGACTCCAAAAAATCAAGTCTGTCAGCTAATCTAAAGTCAGCTTGACAAAGAATTTGACAAAGAAGTTAAATTTGTAGAATTATAATAAGTTTATTGAAGGATCGGTTTCACCTACATTATTTAATTCTTGCTATCCAGCATTAGAGATCAGAAGATTACTTGAGTTTGATAATAACATTTTGATATATTAATTGTTAAAATGTTTTTATTTAGTCGTTTTTTCCTATGCCATCTGTGCTAATTTTTAAATCCATTTTAATTTTACTTTCTGTAAAAACTAAAAGGGCCAAGTGACTTAAATTCAGCTCAAAACATTATTGACAATGTTATATTAACTTTTTTATTCTTATATATTTCTTTTCTTCGGTTCTATATAAAAATTAGAAGTTACCCTCAGATACTAGGATCAGCTATCTGAGCTTCTAAAAATGATCTTCTAAATAAACAATTTTTGCATAATTTCAGGATGATTTTCTGAAAAATAAAAATGTAATTTCTGAAAAACCTTATTTTTCAGTGATTAGAAACATTAAATCATATGGCATCAGAAGTTACTCTCGAATACTAAGATCGGTTCTCTGGGCTTCTGAAAATGATCTCATAAATTGACAATTTTTGCATAATTTTAGGATGATATTTTGAAAAATAAAAATGTAATTTTTTAAGCTTCTTATTTCCCAGTTATTAGGAATATTAAATCATATAGCACCAGAAGTTACTCTCGGCTACTAAGATCGGGTCTCTGGGCTTCCGAAAATGTTCTTTTAAATTGACAATTTTTGCATAATTTTAGGATGACTATTTGAAAAATAAAAATGTAATTTTTTAAGCTTCTTATTATCCAGTAATTGCGAATTGGAAAATGGTAAACTTTAAATTAAAAATTTTATGTAATATTATAAATTATAGATTTCTCTAAATGAATTACAATTAAAGTGTTAAATGTTAGTAAACTTATAATAATTATTCGCGATTTTCATTTCAGTTCTGTACTAAGAAACTTTTTCTATAAAAGTATTTCATATACTTGTTATCTATTTAATTTAATCATTTACCAATTAAAGTATTTAATCTAACGCTTGGTATATACAATCATATCTCTAGACAGACTAATTAAACTTGCTGTTATCTATATAATTTATTAAAAGAAATTCCAAAGTTTAATTGTTCGGAATATTCATTAGAAATATTCAACCAAATGAAAAACCCCCCATTCTCCAATATTATCCAATCCTTTGCTTTAAAAACAAAATATATATATAATTATAATAAATTTCGGAAAATTTCTAACTAATTTTCCGGGAAAAAAATTAAACCTAGGCAATTTATAAAATATTATTGTTTAAATGATCTAAAGACAATTTTTCTGGAATTTATTTTAAACAAAGAGGTGGTAAAAATTTAAAATAACTCGGGAAAAAATTCTTAAATAGCATTTAAACGGTAAGTATTGTTAGGTTATTATGTATGTATACATAAACATTTACATAATAATATATATTATACATATTGAGAGCACTTCCTGTTATTTTGTATGTTAAAAGAAAGTGTGTGTATCACACCTAGGAATTTTAAGCACCCAAGAAATATTTGTGATTAAATTATCATTCTAGGCTTAACGGTTTATTCGCGTAAAATTTTCACTTCATTTTCTTTTACTGCTAAGTGTTGAGTAAAAAGAAAACATCACATATAATCGGATTAAATAGCATACGAAAATTAGTGTAAGTAATTAATGTACTAAAAGGGTAATCTTGGTGTTGTGAATTAAGTGCAAAGTGCTAAAAGTACTATTTGTCTTATAAAATATCTCAAGGTTACTTAAACACCCACTCACTTCACTCAGTGATCACCGTACCATGTTGCAATTAAGCTTCTCTTATTGGTACGTGTTTCAAAGAAATCCATGAATGCGTTCTATCAATGTTTATCGACGTGAAACTGGTAAGGCGACAAATTGTCGTTAGTAACCGAAACACGGATCACAAAAATTCGTTAAACTCGATTTTAGTTGGTAAAAATCTAACACTGCTCAGAGGAACCTAATGTGTATACACACGATTCCATCTAGTCATCAAGCACTAAATCGAAAAAGTTAAGGCTTTAAGAAGAAAAGTTACTGGAAAGCTTAAAAATGATCACCGCATATCAATTTAAAGTTTTAATCCAAACCTCATAGAACCTTAATAACTTTATTTGTAGTAATAGTTTGAAGCCTAGTAATTACAATTTTAAAGATTCGAAGTCATTTGATTTCAACAATGGCTGAGTGGTACAGTGGTTAGAGTTCCTACCTTACATGCAACTGGCCCGAATATCAGGGAAAGAACTTGCGAAACAGTTCAATCAGTGAAATAATTTGTAAAACTTTTATCTGGTTTTCTACTAGGCTCAGATACCGTCCGCCTTTAGGTTCAAATTAATTCCTTATTTATTTGCTTTATTTTGCAAAAGTGAGCGCCCATCAACTTCCATGCGTTTGTACTAGAAAATCCTAAATTGTCCATTGCTTCTTTCTTTAAGGCAACCAATTATTCTTTTTGACTTAAATAACACTTACATAACCTTCAATTTACAGTTATGGAATGTGTAATTGAAGGATAAAATACTTAAAAAAACCGAACAAAATTGTATAGACTGTATTTACCTATAAGTACCTACAGATTCTTAATGCATAGGTAAATAAAATAATAAGTAACAAACAGGTATATTAAACTTAATGCTTGTCTTCTATTTTTTTTTGTATACTTAGATTCTTATTTAAAATAATCAGGAAATATAAAATCAGTATTAAGAGTATATTAGTAGATACATAATATATGTACACATACATACTCGTATATACTACAAACGTACTCGTAAATGTATACAAACATATTTCAAGGATACTATCGCGAAAATCTAAAATATATTGTATTGTATTAATGCTGTTAAATATTTATACTATTATTATTTTAGTTGGTGTTTGTGTGTTTGTGAATTTTTTATTCAGAAAATAATGACAGGATTAAAAAAAAAACAGTACTTTTTGTTGTTTTGTTAATAATAACGGTAGATAAGATGACAGTAAAAAATAAAAGGATATCATATAAAAGTTATAGTTAAGATGCTATTATTATTTTGTATATCATTTTGTATCTAAAGATATTATTAACAATTTAAATAAATATATTATTTACAGTTTTGTATAATTTAAGGATTGTTTTTTTTTTTAAGGATAAATGGTTATTTGTATTGAAAAAAAAATGGAATTTTATATTCACCTCCATTTTCTTCTATTAAAAATTTAAATTACATATTTATATTAGATGTTAGTATTTTGCTTTGAAACATTAGAATTTCATTTGTATGTTATTAATTAAAATCGTTCTTATTGTGTTTGTAATTATTTTGATCTTTTAATAATAAATTTTAAATTAAACTTAAAAATACAGTTAATTCTCTTTTTACGCAAAAGATACGTTCCGCAAAAATCCGCGTAAACAGAAAATCGCTTAAAAAAATCATCTCTAACTCAAATTCGTATTCATTAATTTTTTTTAAATCGCGTTATTTTAAATTCGCGTAAGAAGGGAATTAGGTGTACCAAGCTATTAAATAAATTACAAAAAAAACGATCAAAAAAAGGATCTAAGGATAATTCTAATATTAATAATGGACATGATTCTTGGATACAGCGTGAAATGCTCCAATCGCGTATTCGTTTAGTTTAAGAGTCTTTCAAATTTCAATGCAATGAATAAGGGTAAAAGAGTGTAATTAAAACAAGTCAATTTTAAATTATAAAGCAATTAAAAGCCTTACATTTAAGTAATTACAAATAATTAATTAGTAAAATTGCACTTTTAAATTAAATAATTCACATTTACTCAAAAGTTTCACAATAATTTGCCTATGTCTGGGGGAATTCTTGCGAGATAAAATGCTTTAAATAATGAACACCTCTGAGCGTCCGGATTATGAATACTAAGGGTGGATAGGTCAAGCTTTTTAAAATTCTAAAAATTTATTCACATGCTTAAATAATGGGTTGTATCCCGAATATAGTTCCGATTCTATTTAAATAGGATTCTAATATTTAAAAATTATGTTGAAGATAATTATAGATATCACAATTCAAGATTGTCTAGGTAGTGGCAGGATAATTATCGAAAAAAGCCTACTAACAATAAAAGAATTTTTAAATGTAATATTAACTCTTTATTTAAGATCTAATTGTTTAAATTGTTAAACTGTTGTACATTTATTTCAAAATATTGAAATATATTTTTAAATAAATCAATAACAATTAATTTACTTTATTGATTTGTTTTTGTCACATAATTTGTAAATTATATTGGAACCAATTAAATAGTTATTAAAGTTGTGTGTAAGAAAACGGAGAAATAACTTTTTGTTTATGTATTAAAAGACTAATTTTTATCTGATTAATGGGCGTAGTGGTAAAGACGTTGGTTTTCATGAGGAAGGTATCGGGTTCAAACCCCGGTCGTGTTTAATATAAAAAAATATCATAAAATTGTATAATTATATCGGAATAGTTTATAACGTAATATAAAGTAAGATTTATTAAAAATATATAAATAACTCTTGTGTTAGATAATAGATGGCGGACATAATTAACATTCACGTATTCATAATTTTATACAATAACAAGAGCTGCGTAATCAACGGCAAAGTTAATATAACGATTAAAGAAGCTGTAGCCTAGTCCAAATAGACCTGGATTTGGTGAATGCCCTATACTCCTTAAAAAATTGGAAATGGAATTAACAAAAAAATTGAAGAATTTATTTCATGGGCTTATTTTCCACGTTGGTTTTCTAAAGTAAAATAAATACAAAATCTTACAAGCCAACCGTTTATGATATAATCAATCTGTTCGATCTCTGTTCTGTTATATGTTGTTAACAACATTGTTAAAAAATTTAAGTTTTTATTTAAAAAGATTTTATTTTAATTTTTTAAAAATTAATTGACTCTCTGACATTTAGAAGGTAAAATTTTACCAATTCTAGGACTTGTTCCTAAAAAATCTAGTGCGTTATACATACGATTAGTCTAGAACCGAAAATGTAAGAAGTTTAAATTATTTTTTTTAAATTTGTCATGAAAATCCTCAAAAAAAAAAAACATAAGTCTAACTTGGTATAATGGAAAACCAATTAAATTAATTTTTACAAGAGAATTGGAGGTCCTATTTTACAAAGAATTCTTTTACCAAAACGAAATCTAAAACAATGGTTTTGCTTCAACAATCTATTAAGGTACAAAATATATTGAAAGATGTCTTTGGTTTTTTGTATGATTTAAAAATCGTTTATAATCTACTTGAGCTTAAATTGCACATGTTGTATTGACAGGTTGATTAAAGCAGCTGACAGTTTCTTGGTCCGTTTTGTCTCAAAAATTGGTAAACAAATTTTTGGTAAATGAAACATATTTAATTCTCTTTTATGATACAAAATCATGGAATAGAACTCAAGAAAATTCAGTTAGTTTTCAGTGCCATATTCGCTTTCAAAAAGAAGATATATATATTTCACAAAGACCCGTAGAACGTCGGGAAGCTTCACTAGTTGAAAAACCAAATATTTTATTACTTGTTTTGAATATTTTTGGTTTTTACTACATAATCCATTACTTTTAATTTTATTTTCATGTTTTTTATAAATCATTTTTATCTTAATATATTTTTCATGAAAAATTTTATCAGACATTTTGAATAGTTATCGTTTTTTTCTTCTGTTTTTTCCTAAAAGATATTAAATTTTGATTTGATATAATCTACTTTTCAAGTAGTATAACATATAACAAAATCAGTTTGGTTAAATAAAATATTTACTTATATTTTTATATATTTGTATTTAAAAGATACTTGAATATATTTATGAAAAACACAATAATAATGTTATAAGAACGTGTTATATTTAAAATTTCGACTACAGAATCCCGATATCCAAAACCCGGACATTTAAAAAGATTTGATCACTTTAAAATCTTGAGATCCAAAGCCACGGTGTTTCATTTAACATCTACAAAAATTCGGGCTATGAATCTCGACTTTCAAAATCTGGACATTTTAAAATTTTAACAATTCAAAATTTTTATATCCGAAGCCTCAGATGCAACGGGGTGCCCGAGGCAAAATTGTATGTTGGATTGTATTCCATTCTGTAAACTTCAAAATTCTAGCTTTAGATGCCTTGGTATTTTGCAAAATATTCATGAATAAACTTCATTTAATATGCAAATCGCAGATGTTTCATTAAGAACACCTTTATGGGCAAACGATTAAGATTAAGATTTCCCATCAATCCAATGAATCTAACGATCCGACGATCAATGTTCATATATCCCAAATATTTTCAATTTTCACTATTGCATAGAACATGGATTTTAACTTTAAATTTAACATTTTTTATAAGAACAACCCCTAAGAAAATTTGATTTTTAAATATTGGTAGCTTGAGAACTGACCGAATTCGACATTTTAGATATTTAAATTGTGGGAATCTGATTTTAAAAATGTCAGAATTTTATAATGCCAGTATGTGGCCCATAAAAACTTCCAAACAACGGGAGTCTGATTTTGAAATGTCAGGATTTTAAAATGCCAGAATGTGACATATAGAGATTTCTAAATAACGGGAGTCTGATTTGGAAATGCCAGAACTATAAAATTTACGGATTTTAAAAGTCGAGACTATTTTTACAGACTCTTTAAGAATTCGGTTGGAAAAAAAAGAGACAGGAGTAAAAACAATCGAAGGAAAAGAAAAATAAAACAATTGAAAAGTAAATAAAGAAATAAAGTAATAAAAATAATAAAAAAATAATATTTAGAAAGATTTAAATTCTGTATATGTCCTGTTTGTTACTGTTATTATTAAGGTTTTGTGTCTTATAGTTTTGATTTTACGCAGAAATGGGAAATACCGACATACATAAAAACTAAATAAATCTATAAAAAGCCAAAAAAAAATAAAATAAATAAAACAAAATATGAAATAAAATGTCCTTAAGGATAAAATGTTTACTGTAAACTTAAACACATATAAATAAACGAATAAACAAAATAAAACTAAAATTAAATAAGAGGAAAATATAAAATCAAATATTTAAAAGGAGTTAGAAAACAAAAAGGATATTTATTAAATATATAAGACAGGATTATATACATTGTTATTTTTATTTTATTCATACAAACACATACATATATATTTGAGTATAATTGTTTTTTACTAGAAATCAGAGTGAAATGATTAGAATTTAAAATTGAAAGAGACAGAGACAAATAAAAATATATATGTATTAAGGATTTTAGTTAACTGGTCACGTATCAATTTGTCTTTTGATATTAGTAGATATTGCATCAATTCTAGACCAAATATTATTATAAAAGGTGACAGGTACATCTGTTTCCACAGGTAAATAATAAATTTATGTAATAAAAGATGTCGTATTAATTTAAATGGTAAAATTATTAGAAAATCTATAGTTTTGCTTTTTAACATAAATTAGAATTAAGATTTTTATTAATATATGGGATTTATCTATCAAACTTGTTAAAAGCAATCAGTCGCTTCAGTATTTCAAGGTTTAAATTGCAATTACAATTGGAAAACTTATTAAAATTGCTTCAACTGCAACTTACTTTCTAATAATTAATATAATTTTTGAGTAACTTTCAGTTAATTTAGTCTCAAGCGTTTTTTTGTGACGCCCCTAAGTGAATCACTAAATACTTCGTAATCAAATTAAGTGTCAAATATTTTGTTGATAAAAGATGTGAGTGAATTCAATTATGGATTATGGGATTGTGAGATAATTGAATTATGGAAGGATTAATTCGTAATCGTGTTTGGGAGATATGACATAGTAAAAATTTTTTTTAAGTCTTAAGCCTATAAATTTTAAACCGAGAACCACGGTCAAAATGTAGGTAGGTAGGAAATTAAGAAAAAATCCTACTGTTAATACCGTTACATTTCGAACAAAATAGATTCAAGGTTTGATAAATTTTGTTCATAGAGATCTAGAAATCTGGTTGACAATGTTTTTGAAAGGATGTTAGACAAGCACTAAAATTTTATAATTAAGTTTATTTACCTTTAATAGCTTCGAATTTATAAACATAAAAATTAAAAAAAAATTTAATAGGTCAGATGAGGATCGGTCTAGCCCCAAAATAATTTTTTGTTTATTGTCAACCCTGTATAGCAAGCAATTGGAACTAGAACATAGCATGTGTTATCTCACTGGGTACTAGTACTAGTTATAAATCACTAATATTGGCTGCAAATAAAGAGATGTTAAAATGCGAGTCTTAATGAGTGTCCAATAATTTATAATACACTTTTAAGAGTAGATAAAAGTTTTAATGAACTTCAGGATATCCAAAAATTTCAGCAAATTAATAAAACAATCGAATAGGAAAATTGAGTTTCAACGAAAGAGCTAATTATAAAAATTATGAAGTAACAAAGCTTAGGTAAAGACCTCGGTGGTTTTGTGGATAAGCATTTGGCTTACTAACCGAGAAGATGCGAGTTCGATTCCTGTACGGGTCATATATTTTTTTAATTAAAAAATTTTTTTTTTAAAAATATAACTTTTCTTTACAAATCCCTATGGTGACCAAATGTAATTTAAAATATGCAAATATATAATATAATATCAAATAAATAAAATTTCTTTTAAATTGATAGAAAGTATTGATAGTGGAATGTACAACGGGGCGCAAGGCCTACATATTAGGATGGGACATGCTTTATCCCCCGTATCAAAACAACAACAACAAGTAGAGTTGCAGGTTCTGTTTTTAAAAGCTCCAGAACTCTTAAAATCACAAATGGATTATCCAAAGAAGATACCAAAACTTTTATATTAAAAAATTTAAGAATTCATAAACTTATAAAATTTTAAAATTGAATTTAAAAATTCATTCAATAGAATGATAGAATATTCCTGAATCATCTATAATTACTATTAACTAATCAATTGATACATATATGCTTCATATTTAATAAAAATTTCATATTAAACAAATTTTTTTGATTATCAATTGAAATATTTCCCTACAACATCAACAATTTGGTACTTAACCCATAAAATGGTAATAAATCGGCCCCTTCCAATAAAATCCTCAATAAATATAAACTTAACCTTGACTTTAAATGTTTATTGCATTTATATATTTAATTTTATTTTTAAATAATTTGATTTTGTATTAAAAATCTTTAAATTCTTTGATTTTATATCATATGACTTTATAATATTATTATATCATGATATATTTTTATATCATTTGAATGGGGAATTTAAAAATAAATTAATTTTTTATTGATTCATTTTATTTTTTTAAGAATAAATAAATAAAAAAAATAAAATAAAAAAGACAATTTTTAAAATGTGAGTGTGAGAGACACAACAGTATTGTGACGCAATTGGCGCAACATTACATTGTTCAGTGCAATGTAAATCTAAAAATTTTCTTAGTTTTCATTTATCATGTGTTCAATATATACTCCTACCCAGAATAAATAATGAAATATATCTGTTGTTTTTGTGTGGATATTTCTATGTGAGTAAATCATTTGCATACTCTTGGATTCGATAGAAAAATGAGTATTTAAGAATAAAAGTACAGTAGTAGTCATTAAAATTTAAAACATCATTTCATTTGAGGAAAAGAAGTAAAATTAGAAAGGAAAAACTCTTGTATAATTTGCTATAGAATTAAGAGCACCAGTACAATTACCAGTACCCACCTGATAATCATTACTTTGTTCATTTGATTTCAATGGTTTTGATTACTCTGAATCAGCCATTTTTAATATTGAGTAAAATTGTACTTAACCACAGTTATAAGTATCATTATCTGATACTCTTTGTCAAGTACCAGTATCACTTAGATTTCAATAGAATGAAAATATTTGCAAAATACTTGAATACTTGGAAAATAAATGAGTTCTTGATACTTAAAAATTATTTCTTGGTATTTAATACGTATAAGCTTCAAAAAATAATTACAAAAGTAACTAAACTCAAAATTTAATTACTTTCTGGGAATTATAAGAAATTTTTACTTGATTCCCTGACTTATACTTCGATATAGTGTAAGTATCGAAATCTAAGTAATTTTGTTACTTGAGAAAGTATTGAGTATCAGGTAATGGTACTTACAATTGTACTTAAGTACCATTTTACTCAGTATTAAACAGGTGGGATTCAGAGTCATCAAAACGAACGGGATCAAATGAAACGCAGTGATATTAATTTATAGCATGATTGATTAATCTATATATATAAAAGGGAAAGTTTGTTTGTTTGTATGTTTGTTTGTTTGTTTGTTTGTATGTAGCGAATAGACTCCTAAACTGCCCAGCCGATTTTCATGAAAATTTGTACATAGAGGTTTTTGGGTACGGAAAGAAATCGTGGCCCAAAAATTTTGCTCTAACGGACCGCCAAGTTGGGGCTGTGGTGCAAGTATTTAAACTTCTTTGTTCTAAAATGAAAACGGTTTGACCAATTGACTTCAAATTTGGTATACGTGTTGCTCCTTGAGAATTGAGTTGACAGTATTAACAGTTTTGGAATTTGTTAACCCATGTCGGGCCGACGGGTGGTCAAAAAAAATGTTGGGTCCAAATTTTGTCCGATTTTATGAAATTCTGCTTTGGCTAAAAAGAAAACCCCAAAAAAAATTTTTGTTGAGTTCCATTAACCCATTGCGGCCCAACAGCTTTTTATAGGTTTTTTCAATACTTTACTCTAAATTTGAAATGGTTTGGCCAATTGACTTCAAATTTTGTATAAGTGATGCTCCTTGAGAATTGAGTTGACACTATTAACAGTTTTGGAATTTGTTAACCCATGTCGGGCCGACGGGTGGTCAAAAAAAATTTTGGGTCCAAATTTTGTCCGGTTTTTCGAAATTGTGCTTTGGCTTAAAAGAAAGCCCTAAAAAATGTTGTTAAGTTCCATTAACCCATTGCGGCCCAACAGCTTTTTATTAATTTTTTGGTTATTTTACTCTAAATTAGAAACGATTTGACCGGTTGACCTCAAATTTTATATGTGTGAAGCAACTTGAAAATTGAGTTGAGTCTGCTAACAGTCGGTCCTACTTTTGGTCAAAAAAAATTTTTTGGAAGTAAATTACGTCAAATTTAGGAATATAGTTTGTACTGCTTTGAATTACAGAAAGTTTCAAAAATTACTAGAATAATCCTAGAAAAATCGTTTTAAAAAGATTGCTTTCATACATTTTTAAATTTACGTGTGTAAACCGTGGGTAATTTTTGTGTTAACTTTTTGCAGTAACATCAAATTCAATTAAACCTCCATTGAAAGGCGCAGCAACGCGCACCGGGTATTAGCTAGTCTTATTATAATAACGTAAGAAACCTTAAAGAGTTTAATTAATATAAGACAATTAAGTCCAGAACTGAAATGGACTCGTGTAGAAATTGTGAAAGTTTTTTCCTTTGTTTTGTGAAAGGTTTACATTTTCATCACGAAAAAGTCTTAGATATTAGGGAATGGATTTCTGGAACGAAGAGCAATATTAACTTTTGATATTATCAACTCACGGTGGAAGACTATGTTATCCCTATACAAAAACGGTTGTTTGATCACATTTTTAGGATTTAACAAGTTGCTTATTTAAAATTACTACTGATAATTTACGTAGCCTTTCCTATTTTCCGGTAGGTACCTTAATAGGTTCACCAGGTTTAAAGGTTGTACTACAATTTTTTACTATGACTATATCGTGTGGTGGTCTTACCTGTGTCCACCACTGCTTCGAGCAATGATTTATGGAAACTTTTATCCATTTTCTGATATTCTCAGCCCAAGATATTTATTTTCAGTCTGCATTTCTTCATCCTTATAGCTTGTCATCGAGAATGTAATTTAGCGTTAGCGTTATATGGTAAAAGGATTTTTTTTTTTTTTTTAAATTTTCTTCTAAAGGGAAGCTTCTATTTTGGTATAACTTCAGTCATCGTATAACACCACTGATATAACTTGACGCTGAAGGTACCAAATTATTTCACGCATTAAATGACAAATACATTAAAGGCTTCACATTTATTTAATTTATAAGAGTATATTAATAGACTTAGGTCCACGACTGTTCTTATGCACAGTATAAATTAATATTGTCTCTCAATAGGATAAAATAATACACTGTTAAGACCTTTTGTAAGAAAGAAAAATATAAAGAAAAATTTGGAGCGGAAGGATAAATAGCAATAACGTGACTTGTTTATAAAATTATTACTTTTATACAAAATATTATTCTCATTATTTATTTCTATCTCTTTCTTTCTTCCTGTCTATTTTTTTGTTTTAAGGGTTTTATTTAAAGGTTTTTGAGGTTTTTTGTCGGAGTTTATGTTCTCTTTCATCGCAGTTATCTTCTTAATTATATTCTTTTTTTGTTCAAAGTTCGTGACACGACTTCTACTTTGACACATGCTTGAATTTTCTATTATCTTACAATTTTGGGTCTATTTGGGGACTTCCAATGGTGGATGGTTTTTTTTACACAAACCACGTGGTTTCTTACATTTACGAAAAGAAATTCCTTGTGTTAATGTTAATGAGTTCAGGTTTCTGAAATAAGGGGAATTTATTCTTAAGATGTTAAGGGGTGTGTAAAAGCAATATCAAGGGGATCTGATTCTTAAGAGGAGAAGGTGTATGAAGAAGTATCATGATGTTTAAAATTCTTAAAAGTAATATTCAGGAAGGAAAAACTTTAGGGACGAATTAAAAAAAAAGAGGAAGCTAGACGTTTTAAGAATGTAAATATATTTTGTGATTTTTATTTGTATATGTATGCATAATGTGTGTTTAAATATATATATTTATTGATTCTGTGAAATAATAGTGAAATTATCCTTGTAATTTCTACTAGCATAATGATAGATGCGTTGCATACAAATTTTTAGATGAGATTTTGAGATTGCGATAGTTTGGGTCCGATAAATTATATAAAAATTTTCGAATTGAAAAAGGAAAATTAAATATAAATTACATCATTTTATTGTAACACCAAGTGATGAAGAAACATTTTAAATTAAACATTTTATGCAAGCAGAAGTTTTCCATACTAGGACATTTTAGGAAGAGGCTTTTCAGCACTGAATCGACTTAAATATGCTGGGGATCGGGTGAACCCAAAAGTTTCAAATGGTCAACTCAAGTTATAATATATATTTTCAGTTTTTGTTCATTTTAGGACTGAGAAAACTTATATTAAGTCTCAAATAGAATATAATTCACATTAATTGAAGAACCTTCAATTCTGAAACCCCATGCTGACGAATTTTGGTGGAGTAACAGAGCTATTTTTCTTATAATTCAGTCGAATTTAATATACTCCAATCCTTTATCCAGTCCAGTCCAGTTTTATATCAACACCACTCAAAATCATTTAATTTAGAGACCTATTACCTTTGTTGTTTTATATAATGATGAAGGAAGTCATTCTGGCATTGTAGAGGTGTTAAAATAGGGTAACACAGTTTATTGAAATTATATGTTTACCATGCGCATGTCACCATTACTGAAACATAGATTATATAATGTCTAAAGTTGGTAGTTCATATTTTGTGTTCCATGTGATAAAATTTAAGAAAAAAATTTAGGCTTTCTTCTCCTGGTACTTTGGTTAGTTTAGACTTTAAAATGCAGGTACTTTCGCCATATTATCAACTTATCCTGACCATGATGCAGGTAAATTTAATAAGTCACAAACTGAAGCTCTTATAAGTAATACACTGTTAAGAGCATTAAAAAATATTCGTATTTTTCAAAATAAGGCTTAATAAAGTTTAGTGTGGCAGATTTTAGAATAATTGATGCTAATTGCAATTAACAGATCCATAATATACACCACATTTCCACTAATCTTAAGATTTTCTTTTAAAGCAACACTTTTTGCTTAAAGAAAAGATAATGATATAAAAAAATTTTTCTAAGAAACTTTTCTTAAACTTTTCAGCACTTTAATAAATTCTAAGATTTGATAAAAGACGTTAATTCTAAAACTATAAAAACCCAACAATTTGAAGCTGCTTTAAAAAAAAATTAAATTAAATATAAAACAATTTAAATTTTTCAATAAAACTATAAAATTACATTTATTTTTTATCTATACTCATGATTAATTACCAAGGAAGAAGATAACAATATGTATAATATTAGAAAGAGACGGAAATAGCACAAGTTTAATATCATATAATTTGTTTTTTAATAAATGATATGTCAGAATTTTTTACTTTAATATTTCAGTTAAAAAAAAATGATTAATTAGTAGTCAGCACATTTATAATAAAATGAGTCTTATAATAAATAGCTTTAAAGAACAATTTTCAGTTCTAGTAAGTTAATCTTAACTTCTATTGGGTTTTACAAATTTTTTATAGCTTCAGAAATAAATTGAGATATTTTATAATATATTTTAGTTGATATAATCTATAAGTACTTAATAAAATAAATTCAATATCTTATACCTAATAATTTGAATCTTCGAATGTCAAGGACTTTCAGTTGAAAACTTTTAATAGTTGTTGTAGTATCTCACCTGAAAATAAAAAAAGAAAAGCTTTTATTAAAATTGGTGTAAAAATAAATGATAATATTACAATTAAGTAATTTCATCAATTTATTATTAATTATGACTAATAGTGAAATACTTAGAATATAATCCCAATGCACTCAAGAAAACCTGTTAACATAGTGCGAAATATAATGTTGAAGCTTCAATTTTAACTTTCAATTTTGGAAAAATATGCATTGGTCAATAAGTTACTAATTTATAGAAACTTGAAAGTTCAATTTTTAAGTCCTAATAGCCCTTCAATGGGAAAGTTCTCATATTTTTACTAAGCGAATTTATGATGATTTTCGAGGATTAAACTTCCGATTTTGGGGGGCTGTAGCTCCGTAACTCATTATCTCGGTTGATGGTCTAGGTACTTAACTACTGCTCCATCTAATTACTCTCTTTTTCATATAAGTATTTTATTAAATATCGATTTAAAAAAAAGTTGCATACTTTAAGGTAGCTTATTCAAGCATTAATTTAAAATTATTAAATTTCGGTACATAACAGTAAATAGCAAATATTCAATATTCAGTACCTAATTGAAATTTATTAGATAAATATGAATTTAAAGAAAGCAATTTAAAAATTACCTAAATTTCAGTTTAAGTAAAACAATCACAAGTTAAACAAAATTGAAGAATTATTACAGATCAGTTAACTAATTATGGTACCATATGGATCAGCATCGAAAAGTAAATTGATCTAGCTATGTGTGTCTTTCCGTCCGTCCGTGTGTCAGCACATTAACTCAAAAACTAAAAGGGCTAGAGTTTTGAAACGCAAACTAAGTCATTTTTGGACAATTTCTAGGTTCCCTATTGTTTTTGGTTAAAGTTGGACCAAGGCTTCGGGGAGCTGCCATACAACTTTTTTGCACCAAAATGAATTTCTTCAAAAGTAATTATTCTATGAGGATGAAAATTACACACGGTTAGTTACAAAATGAATTAGGCACTTATATGAAGTTTCAAAATGTTACGGCCCCATTTTCGGGGGATCGCCATACAACTTCTTTGCACTAATATGAATTTTTCAAAACTAACTATACTAGGGGGATGAAAATTACACACGGTTAGTTAATATAGAATGAATCTAGCACTTATATGAAGTTTCAAAATGTTACGGCCCCATTTTCGAGCAGCCGCCATTTTTAAATTTTTTTTGTAATATACATAATAGCTTAAGGGAAATAAATAACGGTTTATTTTATTGCATACATAATAGTGGGTATGCACGGAAATCTAAAAGTTGACAAGGGCAACTATAATCTTCCTCGTTTTAATTGGATAAACTTTATAAGAACTCTCAAGAACCTGAACTGTAACAGAAGCCACCGGATCCACTTAAATTTAAATTTAAATCTGTATGCTTTTCATAAGATAAAATTAAAACATAAAAGTTTTTACTATTATTGTACGCGAAATATATTTTTTATAAAAAAAGGTTTTATTATAGTTAATTATAAAAATAAAACAAAAAAATTTTATATATTAATTAGTTTTAATTATATTACGTTTGAACAGTTATAACCAACTAACTTCATTTATATTACGGTTTTTTGTAATTACTTAAACTAAACTTAAAAAAACTAAGACTAAGCATTTCTTATTAATTAAGTTTCTAATATAAAATTATTCATTTAAACAACATTGAACTTGAAGAGTTCAAGGTTTTTGTCATTTAAAAAACAAAAAAACAAAAATAATGCAAATTCAGCATTTTTACATATATTTACGGATTTTTATATATGAATGTAAATTTTTAATTTTAAGTTAAATTTTGAAATAAGTAAAATAAAAATGAAAATCAAAATATACTTTTTTTTGTTGCTATTGTTTTAGCTTCTATAACAACTTCAAATGTAGAACTTGAAGTTGACTCAGTTAACGTTATATTAGGAATTTCATACATAACTCCTCCTCCGTTAGAGTTGAAATTCTCCGGAATTTCTTTATTTACAATTTTTATTTTGGTTCCTTTGTTTTTTAAATATAATATTATAAAAGTAATACTTATTACTAATACTACAATAATAGAAATATTTATCCCATATGAAACGGCATTATGATATTTTAATTCGTTTATTTCTTTAATATTTTCAAAGTTTTTTAAAACAATATCGTCAAAATTAATTGGTTTTACATAGGTATAATTTAAATTATTACTAGGGTAAAAATATTTATCTTGAATAATTTGCTTTTGGTTATAAAATATTTCATTCTCTATTTTAATTTCACAATTATAAAAATTAATAAAATAGTTTTTGTTCAGTGTTAAATTTCTATCGTCACAATTTTGTATTAATACGGTTTTTCTAGCATTTTTAATTAATAAAGTTTCGTCATCTAATATTTCAATTTTAGTTTTGTTATTATATCTAAATTTACATTTATTATTCAAAATACAGTTTTTACTAGATTTTGAATCTTTTAACATAACATCATCTTGATAAGTTAAAATTTTATTTTCAATTTCTACAATATATTCATTGTTTTCGTCAATTTCTATATATTCTTTATTAGGCAAAGGAGTAATAAGTTTTAAATCAGTTTGAATATAATTTAGTGGAATTTTAATTGCAGTTACTAATAATTCATCTTTATAATTCATAATTCCTATTTTACTTAATTTTAATTTATAAAAATCAATTTGATATAATTCTATTTGTGTAAGCATATTATCTATTTCTCTTGGATTTATAATATGTAAAATTGTACTAGTTCTATTTACTATTTCTACCTGTTGAAGTTTTATTTGAATATAACCGGCTTCTTCGTGAATTGGATTGACTTGAAGAAGTCCTACAGTCAGTTGTGTTGGTAAGATTATTAACAGCAATATTATTATGTTGAAAACCTAAAAGTTTTAAAGGTCTTTTAATATTTGAATAATGTACATTTAATAAAGGTTTATGTTTGTAATATGGTTCGTCCTTATGTCTAAGTCTCTTATAATTTCTAATAGCTCCTACTGATCTATTTTCTATATAGTGTTCTCTATTAAAGTTTCTTTTATTTATAGTTTTAGTTTTCATTTTATCTATATTTATTTGCAATTTACTAACATCTACATTTTCTTTAGCTTCTCTAGGTGTGTATTTTATTGTTGAATGATAGCGATCATTATAGTTTCCTATAGCCATCTGTATCTTCATCTCAACTGAAAGTTCCCTATCCTCAATTCCTGTTATTTTTTCTAAGAGGGTTGAGTGTAGTCTCTCTATATCAGCATTTCCAGTGTGATTATTTGCTTTTGTTAGATGAATTTCAACATTTTCACTATTTAAATACTCAATTAGTTGTTCAGCTCTAAATTCATTGTCCATAATTATTTTTTTTGGTTTTCCAAATTTTGCAAAATGTTCCATTATAATTGTTTTCTTTGCTCTCCAATTGCGATCTGTTATACCATATGCTGAGGCAAATTTTGTTAATTTATCAATTACTGTAACAAACGATTGTTTTTTAAAATGAAATATGTCCAAATGTATAATTTCGTTTTTTCCTTTAGGTGTTTCTGTAAATGCAAATTTAGGTTTTAATGGTTTTCGATCATACTTAATTTGTTGACATTTTTCACAATTATTGATAATTAAATGAATATGATCTTTTAACTTCGGAAAATAAATTTTGTCTTTTAAATTGTGGTAACATTCATTTATTCCACTATGCATAGACTCTTTAGTGTGGTAAAGAGATAGTTGTTTATGTAATTCTTCTTCAGTTTTTATTTCTTTAGCTCTTTTTGTACTTCGTATAAATTTTATTTTTGAATCAAATGAAAACATCGATATTAAAATTAGTTGTATTTTATGATAGTCAGTATCAGATACTTCCGAATAAATGCTCGTATATCCTTTCTTGATATAACGTTTTAAAATGTCTTTAATTAAATTTTCATTTTCTAACGGATTTATTTCAATAATTCTTCTATTGTGAAGTGTTATATTCTCTTCAGGACTGTAAGTGAGTATGATTTGTGTTTTATATTTGTTTACTATATCCTCTTTTATTCCTATGTAATCTAATTGATTTTCATCTGCAGAATGTACTGTATCATTAGATAATTCTAAATTGGATGCTATATCATTTTCTTCATTAATTTTCTTTGTATTTTCTAATCTGCTTAAATAATCAGCTACCTTATTTTCTTTACCCTGCAAATATTCAATCTCATAATTATATTCTTGAAGTTTTAGCAACCATCTTTGGTGTCTTTGTGAAAATTCCTTTCCTTTGTATTTGTTGTTTAAATATTTAATTGGCACATGGTCTGTTATGATTTTAAACTTATTACCATATAGATAAGGTCTGAAATAATTTACTGCATACATAATTGCCAAAAACTCTTTATCTGTAGTACAATAATTTTTTTCATGGTTGTTTAGCGTTCTCGAAACATAACAAATTGGATGACCTTGTTGAGACAACACTGCACCTATAGCATGATCACTTGCATCTGTAGTTACAACAAACGGTTTATCGTATTCTGGAAATTTTAAAATTGGATGTGAAGTTATCAAGCTCTTTAAGTTTTCAAATGCTGCTATATACTGTGGGTCATTTATATTAATTTTGTTATCTTTTTTTAAATATTTAATCATAGGATATGCAACCTTAGAATAATCTTTGATGAATTTTCTATAAAATCCAGTTGCTCCTAAGAAACCTTTTAATTGTTTTTCAGTTTTTGGAATTTGTAACTCTTGAATATTTTTTATTTTTTCAGGGTTAGGTTTTATCCCATCCTTTGTCAAAATATGTCCTAGAAATTCTGTATTTCTTTTAAGAAAACTACATTTATCTACTTGAATTTTCAAATTGTGTTCCTGTAATCTTTTAAATATTTTTGTTAATGAATTTTCGTGTTCTTCTAATGTTGTCGAAAAAATTAATATATCATCAAGATATACGACGCAAATTTGATTGATATATTCTCGAAGAATTTCGTTCATCAATCTTTGAAACGTTGCCGGTGCGTTCTTCAATCCAAATGGCATACGTACATATTCATATAGACCTGCTGGAGTAACAAAAGCAGTTTTTTCAATATCTTTTTCAGCTACTAATATCTGATGGTAACCTTTGGCTAAATCTAACGTGCTGAAATATTGTGCTTTTCCCAATTTGTCCAGAATGCTATCAATATTAGGTAAAGGGTATTTATCGTCGATTGTGACCTGATTTAATCTTCTATAATCCACAACTATTCTAAATTTTTGTACTCCAGAATTATCTTTTCTTTTGGGTACTACTATAATCGGAGAACTATATCGACTTTTACTTTTTCTAATTATGCCCTGTTTTTCCATTTCTTCCATTTGACGTCTCACTTCAGTTTCATGTTTAGGTGGATATCGATAAAGTTTTGAATTAATTTGTTCGCTTGTTGTTGTTTTAATTTCATGTACCACTGTATTTGTACTGGTCAAAATATCACCTTCTTTATATAATAGCTTATTGAATTTTGAAACTAATTTTTCAATTATATGTTTTTCTTTTTCATTTAAATGATCCAATTGTAGAGTTTGAACTTCACTTACTTCTAATACATTAACTTCTTCTTGAATAGTTTTAGTTAAGAATGGAAGACTCACTCCATTGGTCATATTAATTTGTTGATTTTCTACGTTGATATCTTTCACATTTTTTTTTATCCAATCCATACCTAATAATAAGTCATATGGCTTGTTTAATTTCATTGCAATCCATTTCATTCTTGCATTTTCAGGATATTTAAATTCTGCTGGAGATAAGGTAGCAACTGTTCTATTAGGTTTGCTTACCTCTCCTTGAATTGTATTGATAGATATTGAAGTTGAATTTATTACAGTAAACTTAGAACTACAAACTTTATTTTCATTTAAAATGCTTATTGTTGAGCCTGTATCTAACAAGGCTGAATATTTTTTTTCTTGAATTGTTAAAATTGTAAAAATTTTATTTGGGTCCGAGGCTAATTTATAAAAAAAAGTTTCTTCAATTGTATTAGTTTCATTTTTTTTACTTAAATTATCAACATCCATTGATCGAGTTTGTCTACTTGGATCAACTTCCATTGGTCTGGTCTGTCTACTTTCTTGTCTGTCATTGTATCTATTATAATTTCGGTTAAACTGAGAAGGCCTATTTCTATTTTGATAAAAATTATCGTTTGCTCGAAATTGGAAATTATTATTATTATTTTTAAAATTCGAATTTGAATTGTTATTAACACTGTTGTTGTTAAACATATTTCTACTTTCATAATTTTTATTACTAAAAAAATTTTTTTTATTATTATAATTGTAATTATTTTTATTATCATTCCTAAAAGAATTTTTACTATCACTATTTTTATTAAAATTTTTGTGAGATAAATTAAGATTACCCTCGTCTAAACCTATAAAACTCCTTACTGTATTTCTAATTTCAGTCAAATTATTTTTCGATATTATTGCATAAGCTAACGATCCTGAAGAAAGTTCTTTAATTTTCTGAACTAACATTCCACTAAATATATCAATTACTGTTTGGCTATCTTCAACAAAAGCCGCATATTCTGTTATATCTTCTATCACTAATCTTAACTTATTATCTAAATCTTTAATGCTACTTACTTTTAGTGCTCCAATTTCTCTTGTGATTGCCATTTGGTCTTTTGATGCTCTATAATGTTGTTTTAATTTTATTTTGCAATCATCCCAATTTGCTGGAGGGCTGACATTAAGTAAATTTTTTGCACTTCCCTGAATTTTGATGTTGTAAATAATGTTGAAAACCTGGTTAGCTTCCGCCACATGATCAGCTAATACTCTGGTCACTGAATCGATGAAAGATGGTAAAGTACCTGGCTCATCATTAAAAGCTGGAATAAATTGAATTTCCTTTTCAATTTGTGATCTCCAATTTTGTGGTTGGTTGTTTTGCACTAATAGCTGAGTTAGAGCTACTAAGCACTGTTCAATACGATTGTCATTTTGTTCATTTGCCATAATATTACGGTATTGATCAAATAAATTGCTTCTGTTTATTTGACGATCAATTTTGATTTATTTATTTATATATTATATTATATTTTTTTTTTTTTTTTTTTTTTTTTTTTTTTTTTATTGTGTTCGTTTCTACATAAACCACTAAATTTTGCTTTGGCTTACTTTGTTGCCCACTTTAAAAAAATGTTTTTGTAATATTATTTTAAATAATGCTAATTAAATTCGTTTCACTAGATCTCTTTTCTTTTGATAGAGATCCTACCGACTGCGCCAAATATATTTTTTATAAAAAAAGGTTTTATTATATTTAATTATAAAAATAAAACAAAAAAATTTTATATATTAATTAGTTTTAATTATATTACGTTTGAACAGTTATAACCAACTAACTTCATTTATATTACGGTTTTTTGTAATTACTTAAACTAAACTTAAAAAAACTAAGACTAAGCATTTCTTATTAATTAAGTTTCTAATATAAAATTATTCATTTAAACAACATTGAACTTGAAGAGTTCAAGGTTTTTGTCATTTAAAAAACAAAAAAACAAAAATAATGCAAATTCAGCATTTTTACATATATTTACGGATTTTTATATATGAATGTAAATTTTTAATTTTAAGTTAAATTTTGAAATAAGTAAAATAAAAATGAAAATCAAAATATACTTTTTTTTGTTGCTATTGTTTTAGCTTCTATAACAACTTCAAGTGTAGAACTTGAAGTTGACTCAGTTAACGTTATATTAGGAATTTCATACATAACTCGCGTGACATTTAAACAAAACCTACTTTAGTTCATTCATGGTTTTAAGTCTTCGGAGGGGAAGTTATCCGAGCTAACACACTCTTAGATCTTAAAATACAGGAACACAAGAAAAAAAGGAAATGATTACAGCGACCCAAGGGGAATATAAAAAATAGAATGTAATAGGATCCTCTCCGCTCCGATTTCACCATTCTTTCATCATTAGTAACCTACTCTATAAAGTTAATTAAGATAGCATCATTATTTTTTGACTTATGCGACTTACAGATGGACGAAAATTGCTATTTAGATTCAGGAGGTGCCGGGGATCAGAAATATATATACTTTTACTGTGTACCTATTCCTGTGTACCTATTCAGTAAATATAACTGTACGATCAAAGTATTACTTAATTTAATGTTCGGACTGACTAAACCATTTTTTAATTTCAAATTAGTAAAAAATATCAACTTATTATAACTTTTGTTTTATTTTGTCATAATTTTAATTTCATTTCAATCTTTTTTTAGGATTGTTTTTATGGTTTTACAGTCCGTTTTTAGCACATTGTTCAAAATATTTTAAAAATATGTTCCTATATACTTTCACTCTGTCCGTCCGTCCGTCTATCCGTATGTTTACAAAAACTTTTACACCGTTTGAAATAGGGGAAATAAATTTTAATTGGAGTAGGTATTAAAAGTAAAAGCCCTAAATTTAAATTGTTAGTTATAACAAGATTTATAACAATTTCAATATGAAAACGGTAAAAGACAGCTGTATTACACGCTTTATAAATTTTTGAAACGCAAGTTCATAGGGTTACCATACGGTGCTAAAATTCACCGTTATGCAAAACTCAATTTTTGCCAAATTGTTAGAGTTAAGAAACTCTAAGGAGTCAAAAATTTAAATTTTGTCATTCTTAAGCACCCTGTGACCAATTTTTTTTTTAAGTGATATACAAATTTCAAAGCATCAACATTATATTTTAACATGTGTTCATATATTTTATTATTTTATTTTAACATTTCCATATATTTAAAAGGGATCCTTAAAACTGAAGAAGTATCTCTTAGTTTTAACCATTTTTGCTTAGATAATAAAATTGTAGGAAAAATTCCAAATTTTAGAGGAAATCACAATTCTTTTCCTAAAACCTCAAAATTTTGGAAGGGTGGAGGTGTGGTTAGATTCTTGAAAATAAACATAAGTTTGCTTAGTAAAAATTTTAAGAACCTTCTCCATTAAAGGGCTTTTATAACTAAGTAACGAATGCATATATTCCCAAAATTAAACTCAGAATGCAACACAATATAATTTTGAAAAAGTCCTTTTTTAAAAACCCATTTTTTTTCCATCACTTGTTTTTTGTATCTTTTATAAAAAGATAAATTGCAATGTTGCGAAATATTTTTTTGGACTTTTTCCAGTTGTTATCCGCTTTTTTACCGATTAAAAAAAAAAGAACAAAAAAAAAAATTGGAATTTAAAATTCACAAAGTTTTTTAATCTTATTCTGTTTTGTTAAAATTTATATTTTATGTGAAATGAGTAATCTATAGCTTCTGTGGCAAACTAACTTAAAAAAAAACAACTAAAATGAAATAAAACTTTAGAATTTGTTTTTTTTTTATAAAAAAAATTAAAAAAAAATTTAAATTGAAAAATGAAGAAGGAGGGAATAAAAAAACCGAATATTGCATTGTGAATAATAAACCATAGATAAAAAAAATTTTGATGCCACAGTTCTTGTCAGAACGTTTGATAAAAAAATTAGAAATGGAAAATAATGAAGGTAAATTACTAAGATTGTATAGTGTTGCCAAAAAGACAATGCTGTGCTTTTTTTGCTTAAAACTAGATATAATCTGTTTTAAAGATTTATTTTTAATTTTATTTTTGTAATTTTTTTTAGAATGTTTTGAAATTTTTTAAAGATTAGGTTCATAATGTATTATTACCATTGCTTACTATGGGTCCACATGTGATACTCGAGATACACATATTAAAAAATATAATATAGCTTTTTGAACTCTTGAATGCTTATCGCGAACTAAGTATTTGTGAGACAAGTTAATTTATATCTAAGCATATTTAAATAAGGTTTAAGCATTTCTACTAAAGGGACCTACAATGAAAAAATATTTTGAAGAATAGCTGCACCAATTAAAGACCGAAGCGAATTCAGTATTCGTTACAGCTCAGAGGAATAACATTTTTGAACCTATAACGATTTTTCAACATACATCAAATTAGAAAGCCATTCAGTGTCTACCAGAAAATTCCACAAAAACGCACTGAACTGAAAATTGTTCAGGAAAGCGCCACTAGGCAATACGATGATTGAATTGATCAATCCAGTCCAGAGTAGGGGTAGATTAGTTCTCCAAGAAAAAAATTAAAAATCTGCTGTTCAAGATTTTAAGAATTGAAAGTAGAGAGATTTTTTTTTTTTTGACCAGGGACTTGTAAAGCTTCGAAAACCTTCTATTGAAGCTATGTGTAGTACCTACAGGTAGTGTAGGACTTTAACACAGCAAAATCACAATTCTTTTCGAACCAAACATTTGGATTTGATCTACGATTCAAATGTACGGCTTAGTTGAGAGAGACCCAGATTCGACATGAAAATCTTGATCTTAAAGATCAAACGTATTTAAAGTAGTGAATGCGCGGCTCTTTTCATAGTATTGATAAAGGAACTTCCGAATTCAATCTAAAAATTTCTGAAAACATAGTGATTACAATATGTAAACAACGTAGTTTCTTGTATCTGTACTTGTATCAAGACTTACGACTTGTTGTTAACGGCTTACTAAAAGCTGTGAACTTGAAGCTCATACTTATTTCAGTTAGAAAATGAAACCTTCTCCTCATGGGAATGATAATCCACCATAGAAATGTAATTCTAATGACATTCATATTTTGTTTTTAAATATACAGAAACAATTTTGATATTGTCGCCATTTTGGATATTCCGTGAAACAGTTATTCTTTAAATAAATAAAAAATAATAATTTAAAATTGTAAATCTTTTTTTTTATTTTGGTTGGGAAAATTTAAAAAAAAGGGAAATTGCAAAACTTTTTTGTTTAATTTTTTTTTGCATTTGAAAACTGTTTTTTTTTTTGAAAGAAAACTCTTTTAAATGAAAATAAGAGAGATAATTCTTTTTAAATACAAACAAAGATTATTGTATTTGTATTGTTATATTCAAAATTAAGATGCAAAATTGAAAAGTACCAAAGCTAAATAGATTTGAAACCAAATTTAAATGATTATTAATGGTATTAAAAATAGAAAAAGAATTCCATTTATTTTTTAGAAGATCTAATTTAGATGTTTGGTCTTAAAATGATATTTTATTGCTAATAAATTTAAAATTTATTGCAAAAATTAACTTGAATAGATTTTAAAAATCATTTTTGCATTGAAATTTTATTTACAATAATATCAAATTATTAGAAGATTCTGATTACCATGAATTTTTGAACATAGGGTTTTTTTTTATGTCAGTTTTCTAATTCTAGATCTGATCTTAACTACAGCTATAACGCTATGTAGTTATAATAAGGCATATGAAGAAGGTTACAAAGTATCTGTAAAGGATGAGAAAGATGGAGAGTTTTGCCAAATTCAAATTCACAAACTAATTTGATCCTGAGTTCCTGAGTTTTTGCATAAGACTAACCCAAATCCCGAAATCGTTACATATATCCATCTTTGTAACCAAACTGTACATTTATATCACAGGTCCCACTATAAAGATTGATTAAAGTAGTAGTTTTAGTTTTATTGTATTAAAGCTGCACTCCTACTTAAAGGAACATTGCACGGTTGTAATGGTTGGTTTTCGAGCTTCGAGCTTTCCATTGTCGTTCGTAAAAAAAAACGAAATCATGTTGGAAAAGCTATCAATTGTAATTACTTTTACAAATATTTCCGATATTTCGCTTTATTAAAAACATAGTTACAACCATTTAAAAAACGAAGTTGAAACGTATCTCAAACGAAGTCGCTGAATATAAACTAGCCCAATTTCATTATTTTTTAAAATATTTAAAATATTGGCTATTAAAAATAATAAATTTCAGAGTTCTAACACTTCTATTTTGATTGACACGATTCTAATCTGATCCATACACATAAGTTTAAATATTTTTGACCTCAATATCTATTACATTTGATGCCTTTCTTTTTGTCTTGAATATTTGTAACTTGAAAGATTTCCTTTCCTAATCCTTATTATCAAAATAAAAAATTTATATTAGTAACGGTACTTCCTTGAAGTTACAGTTTTTTTAAATTCCTACACCACCCAGAAGAACGTTCTGCAACCTCTCAATAACTTCTGATATTATTTACTCACCTTTACAAAAAGAAATTTATTTTGAACTTATTAAACTGATTAAATTAATCAATTAATTGATTAAATTCCGGTAATAATATTGAAATGCAACCGCATTCAAATACCATTATAGCTATACTACAATTTATAAAAGTAATCCTGATGCAGTTCAAGAAACATAATACAGTTAATAAAGTAATTGCACTTTTATAAAATCACGCTCCATTTTTCCCCGAATAAAATTTTGTTTTCAATCCGTTTTATGTATCACGGTAAATAGTAATAATAGTAGAAATCTCAATTTCAATCTCGGTATAAATATCGGTTAAAAAAGTTACACATATTTTTCAATTTAGAAAAAAATGCGGTGGGTTTTTATGAATCTGATTTCCCCACAGCATTTAGTAAATATTCGAATCGCATTTAAAATTCGCAAAAAAAAATTTTAAAAAAAAGGAAATTCAATATGCGGAAAAATTAAAATAAAAAAAAAATTTACATCATATAATACAAAATTACTACAGATTTTTTTACAAGGTTTTTAAAAAAAATTCCGGAAACTGCAACAGCAATACTGATAGTCATATAATAAAAATTCACACAGCAATAGAAAATTCATAATGGATAAAATGTAATGGAAACTCCAAAATAGGAAAACTAAATAAAAAATGGAGAAGAAAAACTAAATTGAAAAAACTTTAAAATTAAATTGATTTTTTCCCCTGTCTAGAGGATGTACAAAAAAAAAAACAATTTTGTATAAAATTGAGCACGTAAAATATTTACAGGGAAAAAAAAGTTTTATTTTGAATTTGTAAAGACTATTGAAAAAATATTGAAATATATTTTAATACTATTATTATTATTATTATTATACTACTACAATTATTATTGAGATTCATGATCGGAAAAGTTTTTCCAGTAAAAAAAAAACAAAAAAGAAAAAATTGAAAAGAAAATTTATTTCTGTTAATAAAAATGCAAAATGATTTCATAGCGGAAAACTAAAATTCTAAGGATTCAAAAGTATAGGAAGGTCTTCGCCAATGCACAGTGATTAATAATTCTAGTTTTTTTTTTATAGTTGATTGAAAAACTTTTTTTAGTAGTTTTGAATTTAACTGCATTTCAAATTCGGAAAAACCTTAAAAATTTCATTTCCTAGCGAAATCCAAATATAATTTTATCCTGTATATTGAAAAAGAAAAGTAATTGGAAAATTTTTCAAAGAATCATTCAGTGTTTTTTTTTTTTTTTTTATTTTTTGGAAATTTTCCAAGTAATCATTCTAGTATCCTTTAATAATTTAAAGTTTTAATAATTCAAATGGTAAAATTTTCTTTTGTTCATAAGAAATTTATTAAATTTTAATTATTTTTTCTGAGTAATTGCATATGAAATTTATTTTATAGGAAATACCGTTATTTGTTATGAGATTTGAATTTTTTGGGTTCTTTATCTGCTACTAAAGTTCGATGATGTCTGCAAATATACTTTTGATAACTTATTAAAAATGAGGGTTTGCTAATTGCGAGTAATCTAATATAAAATATATTTTATAGGAAATACCGATATTCGATTAAGATTTGAAGATTTGAAATTTTTTTTCTGCTATTAAGATCTGATGAGTTTATGCGTTTGCAGATATATGTTTTTAAGAACTTCTAAAAGATCCGAGTTTGCTAGCTCTGGGTAATTGAATATAAAATTTGTTTTAGAGGAAACACCGTTATTTGATATGAGATTTGAAGATTTGGGTTTTAAATTGAGCTTTCAATCTGCTACAAAGGTTTGATGAATATGAAGGTCTGTAGATATACTTTTAAGAGCTTCTTAAAAATCAGAGTTTTCTAATTGTCAGTAACTAAATATGTAATATTTTTTAATAGGAAATACCGTTATTCGATTAAGATTTGAAGATTTGATATTCTTTTTCTGCTACTAAGGTCTAATTAATTGCGTCTGCAGACATATATTTTTAAGAATTTCTAAAGGATTTGAGTTCGCTGATATGCGATTTGAATTTTTAAATGGAACAAGTGGTTTTCGATTCTGCTACAAAATTTTAATGAATCGGTGTGTTTGGAGATATGTTTTAGGAATATCTATGAAAACGCATTGCGCGAATGTTGCATTTTGCTAGTTAATAGTAGTTTTAAAGTTTATACGTTGCTTTCATAAGCTATTTGTTTGAATCTACTATAGAATATCTGACAGCAAAAATACAATGACAGTTTAAACTTTTAGTTTTTGTAAAAACATCTTCACTACATTATCCAATTAATTTTAAAAGAAAATTCTGGTTAAATGTCAAACACAATCTCGTTAGAAATGAGGCTTCCACAAGAATCGACAACTAACGAAGGGTAAAAGATGTACTTGTATGATACTGGAAGTTCATAGATTTTTTTAGGGTTTTTAAAAATTAAGCTTGACTTACGCCATTTTAGTTTTTATGTTCAGTAAGTATTTGAGTACTATTGTCTGGTCATACATGTGCGGCTGAAAGGGACTATCACTTAATTAATCTATACTAAGTAAAAAGGTATTCGAATAACTCTAACAGTTGCAAACTTCTTATTGACTCAAAATATTATTCTTAAAAAAGCTTCTTATCGTATTCTGGCATAAAAGCCTTATTTCATCAAAAAATTGTTAGAAAAATCTCGCACTAAAATTATGCGATACAAATGGATTAAATTGATTAATTAAAATATCCTACTTATCCGAGCCATCTGTTATTAAATATTTAAATTAAAAAAAGCTCAAATTAAAAACTTAATTTGAAAATAAAAATAAACAATTTGAGTATTTTTTCCTCAAAAATCATGAATAAATTGAGATTTAGCATCTTTTCTACGAATTAAATTAATATAATATTAAAATTGTTTTACTGTGTTTTACTGTGGCATTGAAATTTTCAGAATATTCTTACATTACGTCTCTTTTCTTTCATATTCTTTCTTATTCATTCACTCTTCATTTGTGTTTTTTTGTTTCATTTAAAATTTTAATCAAAAATATTAAATTGGTGGAAATTAGAGCCTCATAATTTTAATCTAATAAACCATTACAGTGTTCATTTTTTTACTAAGGTCACACTATAATTGAATAATTCGGTGTAAGTATAAAAGAAAGCTATAAAAAGAAAATTATGACAGAGATAGAAATAGAAATACAAAAAAAAAAAAACAAAATTAGAAAGAGAAAGAACAATGAAATTATTATTATTATGATTTGATAATTCCTTAAATGGAAGCGAGTGAATGTCTGAAGTGATGATGCATGAAAACTCATTTAGAAAAAAAACAAAAACAAATTTGTTGGGTTCATCTTTTATTATGCTTTTCTTGACACCTGTGAGATACTTTATTATCTCATTTTTTATTTATAAATATTTTGGCTTTTTGTTTATTTTTTTATGTTTAATATAAAAATTTTTTTTATATTTTCAACATATTCTATTATAAATTTATTTCAAGTACTTAGGGATATAAAAGGATCTTATTTTTAAACCTGAAGGAAATTAAAGTGAAAAAGAAGGAGGGGTAAAGTTGTGGGAGCATTAACATGAAAAAAGATATATAATAAGAAAACTATTAAAATTATTGTGTTGCTGTGCGTATTATTCAGTTTGAGTTCAAATCGGATTTAACTTGCGTTCAATTTAAAATTAATCTATGTTTAAGAACTGTAAAAGTGGGATTTTGAAGCACACACGGTTTCTTTTATGAAATGTTGACTTATAAGCTTAAAGCAATATGTTATACTGGGTTGCCATAACGAGTTTGTTCTTCTTTTGATTGTATCTCAATTTTCACTTGCCTGTATTATCATTGCCGTGTATTTTCATTTACTTACATATTTTAATTTGTCTGTATACATATTTTGTTTTTCCTGTTTTAACACCTGGGAGAGCATAAAGCTTTCATAAAGCTTCTGTATGCGAGGCTCTCGAGCCACCAGCATCCATGCAGATGGCTCGCAACAACCACTGCGCCATCTGCATGGATGCTGGTTCTGTATACATATACATATATATTAATATTCTTTAAAATCAAATAACCCTGCTTTTGCAAAATATAGACAAAATATATATGATGAAGTATATAATATTTGTGTTGATATCGAGTTTTGAATCTATAATTTGAATTTTCAATACTTGAAGCCTCTTCCTCAGCTTTGAAATTAAATACACCTTATCCTTTGTTTCCTGAAACTTATAAATAGTACTGCCTATCTACAAGATACTAGGGATGAAGGAAGGTTCCTGTGTCAACTCTATGGACCTTTTGTAATTTGCCTGATTATCTAATTAAATTTTTAGGATTTAAATGTTTAAAATGCCTTTTAATTTATTTCATATATATAATAGACCCAAATATTTCTATCGAATCCCTTCAATTTCCTCCAAAATATACAGACACAAATACAAATATTTTGATATATGTCACCTGGATTCATCTCGGGTTGAATAAACTGTGTAATTTTATGGTTGTACAATGCAATCATGTCAAGTACATATCACTTTACTGTATGGGTCTTTTGTCAGATATTAAAAAAAAAATTTTTCACAAAAGTTACTAATATTTACAATCTATACAGTCTTTATATGTATGAGTTGATTTTTTTTTCAATTTAAAAGATTTCATTGTAAAAATGATAGAATCGCCAGTTAAAAGGAATGAAAAATGCTTTAGAATTTCTTTTTTAAAGCTTATTGTGTCACAATTTTCGGCTTATCATTGATAGGACTATAAAAAAATGAGATGAATAATATTTTTCAAGAGAAACCTTTTGTTTTCTAATGATACAAAAAAAAAAAATCGACGAATGCTTTTTTTATGATTCTTTAATAGTGTTGAATGTTTGTTGTAAATATTTTGGGTAAGACTGATCACTTATAATAAGTTTTATTTGACATTTTTTAAATAATTTATAACAGGGTTTTTCAAACATTTTTTTAATTCAAGTTTTAGTCGAAATTGTCTATAAGTACTGTAAGGTTTTAATAATGTAAGAAATGTAAAAGCTTTGTTCAAATAAAATTAATACAACTAAACAATTATGATATGTTATGTATTTACAAGTAGTTACAAGTAAATGTAGTACTAAGCTTTACAAATTTTTAAAATTAAATGTATAGGGTTATCATACGGTACTAAAATTGACCGTTATAAAAAATTAAATGTATGCAAAATTTTTGGCTTCACATAACTTCTATATGGCCTAAGCTAGAAACTTGAAATTTTGGGAAATGTTAGATCCTCAGAAATTAGTAGGAGTCATTTAAGAAAGCTTTTTTGTTGCGCTGTCGTTTAAGAACTGTAAGGGGTCCAAAATTGAAATTTTGCTATTTTTAAGCACCTGTAACTTGAATACCTGTCCATTTTGGTTTAATTAATATACAAAATTTATAGATCCAACATTATATTTTAACATATGTTAAAGGTTTTTCTTAAATTTAAAAGCGGTGCTTTCTTCTTAAAAGCGGAGGTTTTTGTTAAATTTAAAAGCGTGCCTTTCAGATTACCAATTTTTCCTTAGATAGTAAAATTCTAAATTTTAGTTTAATTCCTAGATCCTGAAAAAATGGAGAGGGCGGGGGAGTGAGGTTAGACCCTTGAGAAATTTGGCAACTTTCCCCATTGAAGAGCTTTTGAACTTATAAATTAAAAATTTACTATTTTTATAAGTAAGCGGTAAACTTAGTCAGCAGTGTATTTATTTCCAAAATTAAACTCAGTAAGAAACCCTATTAAATTTTGAAAATGCGCTTTTTTAAAACCCTTGGTTATTTTCATCACTTGTTTTGATTAGAATTTACATCAAATTTTCTTTTGTAACTAAGCCACTATGTCAATATCTAAAATACATAAAACGTAAATTCACTTTTACCAACTCCTTTATTTTAAGTAGAAACATAGTACAAGACTTATCATCTGCAAGAATCGAAAAATCTGCATTAAATAAATTATGACTAATTTAAATCAATATTAAATTTTGGATTGAAATTTATTATATAACAAAAAATTTAATCGAATAATTATTTAAATTTTTTAACTGTAGTTTAAAACCTAACTATCCTGAATGTGAAAGATACCGCTGCAAATGATCTAAATGGGCAGCGCTTTTTAAATTTTCATATAGTATTCATGTTATTTAAATGATGTGTAACTAAATAACATTTGAAAATCACTGTTACACAAAAGCACATCATAAAGCGGTAAACAATAAATGTGAAGTAAAAAAAAAAGTTGAACCTCTTTAAAAGCGTTGTCGGTGTGTTGCTGTCAACTTTTTTTTTATTTATATTTTTTTTCTCTTTTTTTGCTTAAAAAATTCAAAAAAAAAAAATCGAAACTTGACGCTTTTTTATGTTTTTGTTGTTCTTTTGTGTTCGGGTTTATTTAAAAAAAAAAGTAACGAACTTGAATTGTAAATAATTTTAGATTATAACGGTAAGATTGTGATGTTTTGTGCAAATGACAAATAAACTGTGATGGTAAACAATAAACAAAAAGAGGCTAAAAATGATGAAAAAAAGTGTAGATTGCTTCTTATCCAAGCATTTAATCAAAATTAGAAAAAGAAAATGGCGGAAATGTGTTGATTCTATTTTTAGGGGGAAAAAAACAACACAAAAAAATAAAAAATCAAAAATAATTGTATTATGACGGTTAAGTGTCTGACTTAATAAAAGGTAAATGTGTTGTACTAATATTTGAGGGATTAATTTTATGGTTGCAAGCCAACTATTTAAGGATCCTTAAAAAGGCTAAAATGTAGATTTTCTTTAATAGTTTTAATGAAAATCCTTGGAAAAAGCTTAAAACAGGATAAAAGGATTAATTTAGACGAAATAATTAAATTGTATCTGGAAAAATACTTTGCATCCAACACTGTAAATTTAAAAATATACTTACTGAGCTTTTGTTGTCATAAAGTTTATATGAAAGTTGATTAAAGTTTATGGACTTTTATATCACATCCTTTACATTAAATCAAAACCACTTTAAGATTTTAAAGAAACGGTTTAAAAAATATTCAAAAAATATAGGATTTGTGTTTCCCATTGAACTTTTTATGGGACATAAATTTGGAAAAAATGTTATAAGAATAGATTGTAATTTAATATAAGGGTAGAGTGTGTCACTAAATTCAAAAGTTTCGTGTAAAATTTGTTTTAAATCAATATTTTGTTTAGATTGTATTAGAAACTTGGTTTATTCTTCTATTTTAGTAAAGGTTTTTTTTGTGTGAAATTATATCTGGGTAACTTTCTTTAATTTAAAAAAGTTTCCTTTAAGTTTTTTCATTTCACTTGGACACGAGCCTTTAGCAATGGATGCGCCTAAATTAAGGACAAACTTGAATACTGTCATACTCTAATTAATTTATTAAGTGGTTTTGCAAATGAAAATAATTTTAATTTTGTAATGAAAAGGTAAAGATGCCTCGTTTTTTAAAGTGATCTCTTCAAAGAATTTTCTTCTGATAACACCTTTTAAGTCTACGCTTTTTCCTCTTTTTAGATCCCAATCAAATTTCTATTAAAGTTAATTTTTTGCTTTGATAATTTTTCAATTTAATAATATTATTGGCTACGTGTAACATAAGTGGTATTTTAACAACTTAATATAATATGCATACGCACGTTCTTCACTTGAAATAGTATCTGGTATCATACAAAATCTCTGATAGATACAAAATACTATTAAATACATTTAAAATTTTGTTATTAATTTCAAAGATATGTTTGTCAGGCCTCGGGGGAAGAGTGAGTGGGAGATACCCGAACTCTTGTACGAAATTTTAAGGTTATTTCTATATTAGACCCCTAGATATGCTCGCTTGCCCTTAGCTCAATATAGACCTAATTAATGTATATAACATCCAAATCTAAGGATCTCCCTAGCTCCCTATCTCCTTTGCACAAAATCAGTCAACTTTATTATTTAATTTTATAAATAGGTTTTATATATTTTTAATACAACGAACAAAATGGAGAAGGCTCTAGCTGAAAATGAATGGTGCACTATATTTCACTTAATATATCTTAAAGAAGCTAAAGGAAAACTATCTATAATCCTCTATTTATAGAATTAAAAAAAACATTCAATTTCTTAAAGCCTAAGAATCGTTTTCTTATTCGAAAAAGTGAAAATACCCCATGGGGCTCTTAAGAACTCAGCTGATGAAATATAAAAATAAATTTCTTAGAATTTATTTGAATTCACTCAAACTGTTAAATTGTTTTCAATTTCAATTTCTGGAAAGGAAATTAATTTCCAGATTTTTTTTTCATAATTCATGAATTCTTGAAAGAAATCAAATGATAAAAACATTTTTTAAATAATTTAGGCTCAAAAACTGTAAAGATAGAAATGATTAAAACTTTATATGATTTTACAAAGTTGAGAAACAAAAAAAAAATATTTATTATTTAGATAGAAAATAAGATACAAATGTGTACATAGGTAATTACTTTTTTTACAATCAAACAAACAAGGTGTTAGTTGTTATAGAGAGTGGAGCTATTCAAATATTATATTAAATATAAAAATATTTTTTATTTTATAAAGCAAAAGTAAGTTGTAATTTAAACGGAAATTAACAGTAATATGCTTCAGATGGTTTGTAGATGTCAAGAAAGTTTGAAAAGCTTTAAAAAATGAATTTCATTGGATTGGTCTTCAAAAAACAATGGCAAAATCCTCAAAAACAAATTCCCCAATTTTGGTTTTGCAATAAAGGTGATAATTCGCGTCACCGAAAGGAGATCAAATAACATGGTTTCCAAGATGCATTAAGATATCTCCGGGTTAGTGGCAACTATAACAGGCCTCTATACAGTAATTACCCATGCTGCCAATTTGGGAATCCCTAACAACACATCATGCAGGAGCTGTAAAAACATAAGTAAATATGAAAATTTGAAGCACTTTCTAAGTAGGTGTCCGACCCGAGTCAAAATCAACCTCTCTCACTCGATTAACTTTTCTTCCCCAACATTTACAAGCTCTTTAAACACAAAATAAAAGAACTGATTTTGTATCTGAACTCTTCGGGTTGAATGTAAAACCAAAATAAAAATTCGGGACGCATGAGTGCAGTGGACTTAAAATGAAGCAATCTAGCTTCCACTGAGTCTTTCACGCAGATTTTGTGAAAGTTAACATTTTACCTATCTTTCTAATTATAGAGATTCTAAAAATTGAATGGACATTTTAGGTTGAATTATCAAATAGTTAGAATTCGACTTCTGAAAAATTAAAATAGATGCATTCTATTAAAATACGATTCAGGGAATAGAAAAATTCGGATGTCAGTTCTTAAAACTTCTAAAAAAAATTTATTTGAACCTTTTTCATATTTTTTGATCAATTTCCATTGCCATATGGTATCAAGACTATAATTGAAAAAGTCAAAGTTTTTGAATATTTGAGAAAAGTAATTTGATAAGAATAATAATTTAAGAGGGGCTTTATTAAGAACTTATATATGGCAGTGTATTACTTATACTGCTTAAATAAGAGCATTACTTTTGAATAATAGCAACCGTATTTTTATTTCTATTCCACTGTAAAGTGGGTTCTTTTCCTTAGATTCAGTTAATGCGGTATCAAAATCTCAGTTTAAAAAAGCATTTTAGAAAACGTATTCTAAATTAAGTCTAGAATTTATTTTTAGACAATTTTGAAGCAAATCCTTACCAGCATTTTTTATCTTGAAAAATCATTTTAATATTTTGACGAAGATTGAAGCAATTCTTAAGATCCAAGGTATATGTAATAAATATTAGTTGTTTAATATTAAAAATTCAAAGTAACTTTCGGTTATTTATCTAAAGATATGTATATATATATATATATTCATTAATGTTTTGTATCTTAAAATAATTGTAATTTGATTATAAAAGAGGAAAATCTGGCTGTGGCTGAATATTACTTTGTTAATTTTCATGTTTTTATTTTTAAAGAAAATCAGTAAAACAAAATTTAAAAAAAGCAAACAAAGAAAAATAAATATCTAATTAAATTTTCTTTGTTATGTCCTGATGGTGATTGTTTTTGTTGTAACAAAAAGAAAAGCAATATTATCATGTTGCCAGAGAGTTTCTAAGATCTGAAGTTTAATTTATTTTTATAATGAAAAATAAAAATAACAAACAGGAAGGATTATAACCTTGATGTGTAAATTTTCAAATATATATATACATTGTTACGAATTTCTTTTAATTGGTGGTTGGGGTTAACAAAGACCAGTGATTTTAATTTAAAGTGTTCCCTCAGGTTATTTTTTTCGATAAAAAAAACAAAAAAGTTGTAAAATAATAGTTAATATTAAAAAAAATTAACTGACAATCCAGCATCGTATAAACCTGACGAATTGAGGAGACAATTACTACTTAAATAGCAGATATAACAATGCCCTAAAAGTATTCGGTAGATTTTAACAAAACCTAGATATCATTTGAAAATTGAAGATACATGAAGTTTAAGAGTTTCAATATCACCCGCAAGTTAATTCAATTTTTGGAATTGACACCTAACAGAGTACTGATTAACTTACTTTAAAGATCTGGATTTAGACCTACTTAACGAATATCAAATATTGGATAACGGTGTATGAGTAGAGAAGATCCCTTTGACATACAAACAATAATAGAAAAATGGATTGGGAACATGGTTCGAAGATAGAAAATTACGATTAATAATTATGATTGCGGTAAGCTTTAGATTGGCATCCTTAAATTAAAACAAGTAAAGAAACAGTCAGTCGGTGCAACCGACTTAGAAGTACCCTACACCTATTTGGTTCAAATTTAAGGACATATCCATAAGTCATTTTAACACCATAGAAGCTGTTATTAATTTGATCGTAAGACAAAGCTAACCAAATTAACTGTATAATAATAAAAACATTTTCTAATTACCCTATCTATTAAAAAATACTACAAATTCTTACTAATTTATCTATTTAAAAATATTAAAAAACAAACAAACTTGAAATAAATGAAAATATATTTATTCCAATTCAATTATAAAATGAAAAAAATCTAAGTATTAAATTTTGTGATAAAAAGATAATCAAAGCATAATATATTTAATAATCCAAATTTTTAAAAACTGCAATTATTTTAAATGGTTAGTTTATATACCTAATAGAAAAACTTATAAACGCAAAATATGTAATAAATGTATTTCTAAAATACAATTAAAAATTTACACCTTTTCATATAATTCATTTAAATATAAAAATAAATTTTACATAAATGCAGCAAGTACCTTTGAACATAGCTGAACCACTACAATTAAGTCTAGATTTCGGAGACACATAGGACATAGGAAATATATTCTTTGGATTCGAAATTAAACTCGACCACAACCAATTCCCATGGTACTTTCATTACGAGTAACCTACTGTTAAATTTAATCTAAATACCGGTATTATTTTTTAAGTTATGGTGTTTTTAAGATATATGTTTGTTAGTCCTTGAACTTTTCAAGGGTTCCAGGACCCGAAATTATGGTACGATTTCGCCCATATGCAGTCCCGTCATACTTTCAATACTAGTTAACCCTTGTACACAATTGGAACGCTCTATCTTAATTTTAAGTTACTAGTTTTATTAATTTCGATGATAAGCTTTTACACATTGGGGGGTCTAAGAGAGGTTCTGAACCACCACTCCAATTGATCCCAAATTAGGGGGGCACGCAAGAAATAGTAAAAAACACCCTTGTGGCAAATTGGAAGCTTCTACATTTGTTTCAAGTAACTATCTTTATTAATTTCGAAAATATGCTTTAAGGGCCTAAGAACTGAGTGGCTGCTCCCCGATCCACTACTCCAATGGGGCCCAAATTTCAAAGACATTTACGAAATAGGAAGGGACACCCTGAAACCAAATTTGGAGGTTCTATCTTCGTTGGTTTCGGAATTATGCTCGTTTGGCCTAAATTCGATCAAAAAGTTCTAAGTTCCGAACCCATTGTCCAATCCTCACCGTACATAATCACCGCCGTAGTTTCGCTCCCAATAACCTACAGCACAAATTTCATGAATATAGCCTCATTAGTTGTTGAGTTATCGTGATTTTTTATATATGTTCCTTAGCCTTGACATCGATTAAAAGGTCCGGAATCCGAACCGTTGGGCTGATTTCGCCCTTATATAGTCCGCGCTGTACTTATAGTACTAGTTAACCCTTGTACACAATTTGAACGGTCTATCCTAATTTTAAGTAACTATTTTTAGTAATTTCGATTATAAGCCTTTAAAACTTGGGAGGTCTGAGAGGGGTACAGAACCACCACTCCAATTGATCCCAAATTAGGGGAACACGCAAGAGATAGTAAAGAACACACTTGTGGCAAATTGGAAGCTTCTACATTTTTTCAAGTTGTTATCTTTATTAATTTTAAAGATATGCTTTAAGGTCTTCGGAAATGTGTGGCTGGTCCCCGACCCACTACTCCAATGGGACCCAAATTCACAAGACACTTAAGAAATAGGAAGGGACACCCTGATACTAAATTGGGAGGTTCTATCTTCATTGGTTTCGGAATTATGCTCGTTTGGCCTAAATTCGATCAAAAAGTTCTAGGTTCCGAACCCATGGTCCAATCCCGAAATTACGCAATTCCCGAAGTATTTTCATTACTAGTAACGTACAGCACAAATTTGATGAAGATAGCGTCATTAGTTGTTGAGTTATCGTGATTTTTTATATTTGTTCGTTAGCCCTGAAACCGATTAAAAGGTCCAGAATCCGAACCCATGGGCCGATTTCGCCCATATGCAATCCCCGCCGTACTTTCAGTCCTAGTAACCTACAGTTAAAATTTCATCAAGATAGCTCCTTTATTTTTTGAGTTATCGTGCCTACGGACGGACGGACGGACGGACGGACGGACATGGCTATATCGACTAAGGCGGTCACGCTGATCACAAATATATATACTTTTCCATATCTAGCTCGCTTCCTTTAGGTGGTTACAAACACCATACCAAAGTTAATATACCCCTTTACCTATTCTATAGGTGTAGGGTATAAAAATAGGTAGCACGAAAAATATCTAATGAATAAGTTAAAGGCTAGGCGTTACAAATTGAAGTTTATTTTACAAGGATACCCTTCTAATGAAAAGCTTCAAAAGTCACCAAATCGAACTGTGCGGAAGTCTCATTGGAAACTTTAGTACTTGGACATACCAAAAAAAACGCCTTTGTCAACCAAGCAGGATGGTGCCAGGGATTGGAAATGTTCAGTTTTGTTCAAATGTAAATTATAAGGATGTGCAAGGATTTTGGCTTTATTTGATTTAAGATATTTAGGTTTACAAAGGAAAGAATTGATTGTCCGCTAGTTAAAAAACCAGATGTTACCCAATGTTTCCTAGGGGAGTTCTATGGAAAAGAACTTTAATCCATCAAATTTCCCGAGTCAAAAGTTAAACCAATTCAATGGAAGCGTTTAACCTCACAATACCATCAATTCCAATGAAAATTATTACATTCCGAAGCTATAAGTTAATCTCCATTTTGGAATTTTCTAATTAACAAAGAATAGTGTTACCAGCTTTGTTTAATTTAATTTTTTAAAGTTTCTTTCTAGTCTCAAACATTAATCATATCATTTCTAAATATTCTTTAAGATTTCAAGTCCATAGTTACCAAATAAATACAAAGTATAAAAAGAGAAAAATTTAATTTAATTTTTTTTTTTTTATAAATGGATTCTTTTTAAAAAATAAAAAGAAAATAATTTCGGAAAATGTTTTTTGTTTTTGTGATGAAACCTGATGGCGCCTTAAATAAATAATGTGTGGGAGATTTATTTAAAAATAAAGGAAAATCAAAAGAATACAGAAATTATTAATATTTTTGTATGTTTAAACTGAAATTGTACTTTGCTGAAGTGAGTCTTTCGGTTTTTTTTCCAAATTCAATTCGGCCTCAAAATTCAAAACTCTTTTAATATATTAATTTTTTTTTAAATTTACAAGTTAATTAATAAATATAGTCATGTATCAATTACCATGCGATATTATGTACCCCCCAGATTAAACCAAATTTATATCCAATTAAATTGGATCAGTTATTTTTGAAAACATCAAAAGTTTTATCAGCCTCAAGGCATGAAAATTTAAAATTTTTGAAATTTTTCAAAGAAATTTAAATTATTTATGAACGGAAAATTCTGAAACTACTTTTGAGTTTGTTGGTTAATCATATTAAGAATCTTTTAATAATTATTTAAAATTTTCCATTGTTATTTTGATAGACGCATCAATTATGAAACCTAGGACGAAATTCCCCTATAAAAATCGAAGGGACTCTTCTGCGTCTACCTTGCGCCACTTGTTTCTTCATTTTTAAATGTAAGTGACTGTTTACAATTCCTAAAAAAGTTTTTAATCACTTTTGAATAATCTTAGAAGGTTCAAACTTATTTAAATATGAAATTTATAATTTCCGCCAGCAAGAGGAACAAGTTAAACGTCAAATATTGAAATCGAATATAAACGTCAAATATTGGAAAGATTCAGTTTAGAAACTTCAAAGTTTAATCAAATACTGAAAAGTCAGCCGAGAAAAGTAAAAAAGATTAATATTATTTTTAATTGTTAAGAATTTGGTTCAAAAACCATTTCAAGGACAAGGTAAAAGTGTAAAGATCTAATTAAATTTTTTACCTCTAACCAAAACCATTTACATTTAACTTTTTTAACTCTTTGACCCCCCATCTCGCCTCACAAGAAACCTTTATAATCTACTTTAAATTCCTATCACATAGGGTATCACTACAAAAACTACCATCCTTCCTTCTCAGTCATTATACTGCTTAAGGGTATTTATCCAATTATTCTGAGATATAGAGTGATGATTTGTATAGAGACTTAAAGCGTAACCCCATTCCTAGATATCTATAGAAGATCCACACCTCTTGTAGTGAAAAAAAAACAAGTCGAAAACCAGTTCCTAAAATATAAACCTTTGTATTAAATATAAAAAACAACCAAAATTAAATTTGAAAAACAAAAACACGGAAAAAAAGATGGTGTCCATCACACCGCGGATCAAAAGTTTCAGAATCCCCCCTCACACCAAAAACAAAATCTTATTAAAAAAAACAAAAAAAACTTTTTTTCTTCTGTTTTTTTATTTATTCATAAAAAAAAGTATTTTGTTTTCTCATTTTTTTGTTTCTTTTAATTTCCGTTATTTTGAAGAAAAACGAAAAATTTTCTTCCTTTTACCGTTATATGACTTTAAATTAGAAAATTTCTCATTTTATTTTTACCTGTTTTACGTGAATAGGTTCAGTTTTCTTTTTTTGATTTAAACTAGGATTATCTTCAATATATTAATAAATATATTTCTTTCTCACTTTATTATTGCTTATCTTTTTCTTTTTCATTTGTTGTTCTTATTGTTTTTATTATTATTGGCATATATATATATATATATATATATATATATATATAAATTTGTATATGAACATCCTTTGTGTTGATATATCCTTCACAAAAATTTTATTTATTTACACAATATTGAAGTTTTAATATTATTTTTCATATATTCCTTTGTAGCAGGATAAAAAGGACTCGAAAATTTCAAGGACTACAAGGTCGCATTTAAAGCCTGTTGTGTGTAATTTATTATACATTTTATTGTCATTTTTATTATATTGAAGTAATTTATTTGTTTTTGTATATTGAAGGAAATTATAAATATTATAAAAATGTTTTTCGTCCTTTATGATTTTATTATCCTTGCGGATAATAATATTTATATCATAATACAAGTGCATTTCGATTTATTACTTATAATTGTGTTTTATTTGATCTTGATGTATGAAGTTGAATTGAAGTTGTTGAAAGTTTTTTTTCAAGTATTTGGTAATGGAGATTATCAATATTAATAACACTTATTGAATTATTATATTAAATCTTGAGATATTAAATCTAAAGTTAAAAGTGTTAATATTGTAAATTAATATATTTGTTGGGTTTATTTTATTTATTAATTTAGTCTTACATAGGTTTCCTATTGACTCCGCAGGTAATATTGAGTTTTCCTATTTCTTAAAGGATTCTTGTATGTAAGACTGGGCCATCAACTAGTACAGTTCCCCTATTTGTTTACTTTTAGAGAAGTCTAGGATCTTTGAGTTGTTTTGAGCGTGTAATATATCCATGTCCAGCTTCTGATTCACCTGCTGTTTCCTGCTGTCTCCGCAGGTGATATTGAATTTTTCTAGTTCTTAGAGGATTATTGTATGTAAGACTTAGCCATCGACTGGTACGGTTCCCCTATATTTTTGCTTCTTGAGAAGTCTAGGATCTTTGTTTTAAGCGTGTAATATATATTTGTCCACCTTCCGTGAATGGTTTGTTTTATTATAAATTCTTTATCGATTCTGGATCTAAGAAGATTTAAGGACATCCTACACCTGTTTGTTTTCGCAACTTTTAATTAAGTAAATGCTATGGTGGGACATTTGGGTTTGATCGAGTGTTACAACTTATGGAAGTAGCAATCAAAACTTATAGAAGTAGGTACCAGTTCCAATACAGGACTTTGAAACTTCATTGACATATTTTGAGAGAACTTAAAAAAAAACCGTTGTTGAATGAAAAAATGTCCTGTAAGATTTTATTTGGGAACTCTCTATAGTTGAATATTATGTTAAGATTGAATTTGTGTAGATTGAAATTGATTCGTTTATATATATTTAAAATAAACATAATGATTTAGAAAAGTTATTTAATTTATTAATGGTTTTCATTTTTTTTTGTTTTATTTTTGGGAATGAACCAGATGGTGAAATTTGAATTTTCTTATCGATTTAAATAAAATAATTAGATTTCGTTTAGAAGACAACAATACAAATCCCCCATAGCGTGTTTTTGTTTTTTTTTTGAAAAAAAGTTTTCTTTATACAAGTTTTGGTTTTAATTAAATTGGTTTACTTTTGATTTTAAATTATCATTCAAGAAAGTTTTTTTGGGTGGTGGGTTTTCCAGGAAAATAAAATGTAAGGAAATACGTTTTTAAATTTTAATTTTTTTAAAAACTAGTTTATTATAAATTTTTCATTACAAAAATAATACATCTTTCAATAGATCCAATGTATTACCTATAATAAATAATGCATACAATTAAAACTCTATGTGGTGTAATTAAACAAAATCTAGAAATCATCTGAGCCTTAAAGTAATTCAGAGTTTAAGAGTTTCAACCCGTGCATTTAGTTAGTTTTACTATTTGGAATCGACATTTAATTGACACTTGCAAACATACTTAAAATTTCCTGGTCTTTTGATCTACATCTTAGGTCTACTACTAGAATATCGTACAGTAGATACCGGAGTTTGTCTAGCCAAGATTCTATTGATATGCATAAAAGAAGAGTTAATTTTGCACCTAATGTGGAGAATTTATCCATCAAAACTTGCTCCCTCTTTTGGAAGGAGAGATAATGACCTCCTCTCTGACTTCTCTCAGCAGAATAGTGTGCAAGTGGAATAAACGTCTAAACTGTTTGTGAAATGTAATCAAAGGATATGAATATGTCTAAATTAGTAATTACATTTAAATTAAGGTATTAAGTGAAACATGTAAAAGAAATATAATTGAACTACTCTCTTGAGCTCTTGCAAATTGTAAAAGTTGGATGCTGAATATGGTGTTAATGTATTATAGAACATTGAGTAACCTTATGATTAAGTTGATATATAGTTTTCAAAACATTTGTCTATAAAGCTTAACAGTCCTAATTAGACATTACTAATTTTTAAATACTTGAACATTAAAATCCTACTTTAAAAATTGATAGTAAAGAATTTCTATCATATTTTCTAAAATATTATATAATTCCTTGTTTCAATTAAATTTGTTTACAATTATAAAATTTTTACTAAGAAACCAACTAACAAATTTTTAATTCATTTAAAATGAATGAATCTAGTAGATACATGTATGAAATATATTGCATTATTGTAAAACTTTTCTTTTCATCTCCCATTTCAATATAAAATCTTTTATCATTGGCCTAATTAAAAAATCATGTTCTTTAAAATATTACAAAAATTCAGTTTATAACCTCAATACGTTCATACATAATCCTGAAAATCCTTTTAAAATTGGATTGCATTAATTTGATAATGAAAAATGAATTAAATTTTTAAAAAAGGAAAATTCAATTTGCAAGTATTTAAAAAAAAAATTACAAAAATATTTTACATTTTAAGAACATAATATTATAACAAGTGTTATCCTTCGAAAAGGATATTTAAAAGATTTACAATGTTGATATCCTTTTAATAGTTTTGTAAGCATTTACAAATTTTTGCATCGGAGCATAAGATAATAATTTCCTATAATTTGACCAGATATTATAAGACTACGTAGGTACTATTTTTATAATCAGATATTATAAATTCTTGCTGGGGATTTCTCTTACACTTCCTTGTTACGCTTCTCTATTTTCTCTACTATTGAATGCATATAATTCCATTATTCAAATCAGGCATCAGAATTGATTGATTCCAAAAAAAAAATCAACATAAGTAAATTAAAATTTAATTTAGGTTCAGAAAAGTAAATTAAGTTTATTTAGAATTAATTAAGATTTCTTATGCTTTTGATTGAAGTTAGTAAATTCAGTTGATGTTAAATCCTATATTTATCTGATTGATTTTTAAAATTTGTTTCGAATTAATCCAGAAATATTGAAAGTTTAATTTTGAAGAATTTTAAGGTTTGCCTCAATTCGGCAGAATCAGAAATTTCAAATAACATTGGGAAATTAATCAACGCATTTGTACCATGTACTGAATGAAACTCTAGTAATGCAAAAACTATTTATAATTACAGTTAAACTTGCCTAACCAGGACTTGTTTTGGAATCTATGAATTGGCAAAGCTTCAAGTAATTTCGAAGGGTCTCAGATGTGCAGAATATGCAGAATATTCAAGTAAAACATCATAGTTAGAAGATCTTATAGTGACGAACTAGTAACAGATCTCATTAAGTAAAATTGGGGATAGAGAGGATACAGTTGTAGTAGAATAACTAGAATATTTCTTTAGAATGCATAAACAATCAGAAGCAAAGACGTTGCTTTAAATTGTGTCTAATAGCTTAGGAAAACAAAAATCATCGAACAAACCGAGACTTATGGAAAAAGCTTCTATGATGTCCAAATATTGTGGAAAGAAAAGCGAGCAATGGAAACTTAAATATAATTACGCTAATACCGTTATTTTTTTATAAAAAAAAACTATAATTTTAAGTTTCAGGCTCCAATAAATCAAGTTATAAGAGATCTAGAACTCTCGTTAGCAAAGTTTTACAAGGGAAATTTATAAGGTTTTTTTATTTTATACATGAGTTAAAATTCTCTGGACCCATAACCTATGTAACAAAAGGCCGAGGATATCAAGTAAAACTTTTTCCTTTATTCATGTAATAAAATTTATCAGAACTTATGCAATCGCTACCATCGCACGATGGGTAGGATTTTTAATATTAGTGTTCTTTTTAATAATGCTAAGCACAGTGTACAGTGAAAATAAGTTAACTAGAGGCTTATTTATTTATTTATTTATGTACAGTCCCCTACCACATACAATAAGATAAGTGAGTGAATCTGCCTTTACTTTTCAGGCGTGGTAGGTTAATTTACTTTATATTATAGTGTAAACATTACGATATCAATTATAAATTATATTTTTTTATTAGATATGATCTGACCAGGATTTGAAACTGAGACTTTTTACCATTCCGACCATTGAGCAATTGATTAGCGGCTAATAAGTCCTTATTGTGAAATATACGTCCTTCGATAATATACATATGGTCAACGAGTAACTCCTACTTCCTTTAAAAAAAAACACTCAATTCCTTCATAAGTTCTTAAATAAATTACACACACATAAACAAAACTTTTGACTACACTTATATGTATGTATGTCATGTTAAACATACAATTTCCAAACAAGTATCAATATCCAAATAAACTTTACTCATAAGTTGCCAAAAAAAAAACATATTTCAAAATTATTCAGTTAAATGTCAATTTTATATGTAAAATAATCTAATATATACAAATATTATCTCTTTCTCTCTCTTTCTTTCTTCAATTTTCAAAATTTATTTTCATATCATTTAATATGCGATTACAATATATATTCATCTTGATCATGTTTATCATCATCGACATTATATTCATTACTATTCTATATGTTCTTGATATAATGTCCTCCTATGTCGTATATATGTTACAAAAATTTATGATTTTAGAATGAGATAGCAAACAAAAAAAAAAAAAAAAGAAAGAGGCAGCAGAATAAAAAGAAACCTATTATTTTCAATGAAAAGTTTTTATTTTTATTTTGTTTTTTTTTGGTAAAAATACCAAAAGTGAAAATAAAACCAAAAAAAATAAAAACACAAATTTTTTAAATGAATATATATGTATTTTTAATTCTACATGATATGTGTACATACGAATAAAATACATATTTATTGATATTTAACATAATATATGTAAATGTGTACATATAAAATGTCAAATAAATTATGGGTCATGCAATATAACATCCGTATCTATATATTTTCTATTTAATAGATTATATTATGATATATACATATTTAGTTGGTTATTATATATTATATAAATATATATTTATATATATTTGTATATATATTGTTTGATTTTACTTAAAAATTATTTTCATGTATAAAATAAGAAAATCTAACAAAAGAAGGATTAAAACTAAAGATAGAAGTTTATATTGTGACCTTAAGAATTAATATTTTTTGCTACTTTAAATTTTTTAAATATTTAAAATTTAATTTTTTTTTTAAAATTTTATACAATAAATTTAAATTTCAGTATCTACTGAAAATTATAAGTTTTTAAATTTTAAAATAAATTTAAAGTATTTAGAACTTTTAGAATATTTTTGACGCAAAAACCCACATTACAAATTTTTAGAAGATAGGAATTTTAATGTTCGGTGAATAGGAGACTGATTTTAAATTTTATTTTTATATCTCTCTAATTATAAATCCTAGTTTTGAGTTCAACTCTAAGATTATTGCTCAATAATTTACAAAAGCACACAAACAGATAGATATATAAATATTCTGAAAAAAGGACCAACTCTTAAAAAACAGAATTTCTGAAAAAATTTTTTCATAATATTTAAATATTTGCAAATTGTAGTTGGTTATTAAATTAGGGTTACCACCTTTTCTAGAATAATATTTAATTTTTGTATATACAAGATTATAAATATTCTGGATATAAAATCAGGATTAAATTAACTTTTTTAAAAAAAGTTTGGGAACGGTAGCCATATTGAATTAAATTCTCTGATATTTAAAAATTTATTTCCAAATTATCAGTAGAAAAATTTGATCATCGCTTAAAAAATCAAAGTTAAAATAATTTGTTTAGTGGGGGATTTACGGTGGCAGCCTTCATGATTTTTAATGATTTCTTGCGGATATATTGAGAAAACCATAAGAATGGGATGTGAGATGGAGTGTTGAGTATTTCGTTTTTCCGGAACTTTTAAATATTTTTATACGCAAGATTCTAATATAACATAGGGCGATTCTTGTTTGTTCAATTTTTCAAAGCTCAAGAAGTACCAAATTTAGGTGTTATTTAAAAAAACCTTAAGTTCAAAGCAAAATAATCAAAAAACATCTACACTAACAGTATTCTTAAATTTGCTAAGTCTTAAAGTCTAATAAATTTAAATAGGTACTCTTCTATGGCAATCATTTTTTTTTGTTTTTTTACGGGAGTTTGGTTTCAAAGTTTTATGGGATAGGAGTGGGGAAGGATTTTAATATACATAAAATTATTAGGTAAGACCTAGGAGTTGGTTTTAACATCATTACTAAACTTTATATACTATATGAATTTGACAGATTCTGAGCATGTACGAAAAAATCTAGCAATGGAAATTCAGCAACAGGAGGCTCAGTCTTGAAATTGATGGTATCGTGGCTCTTAAATATGCATTCGTATGGCTCTTAAGTATGCATATAATTCATAGATTTTGTGATTTGGGATAGAGTAGATTCTACTATAAGTTCTGAAGCAGACCAGCAGACAAAGTTTAATTTTAATCCACTTTCTGTGGAGCAGGGATCATCATTATATGACTTTTTAAATAAATATTCCTTGAATGTTGTTCTAGTTAAAATAAACTTAATTTTTTCTTTTATTTATGAAAGGACATTTTTTAGTAGAGATAAAAATTCTCTGATAAAGCATGTCAAGTAACATGCACTAGAGTTGTACAAATTAAATACAATTTTACTCAAAACATGATATGCCTCAGTAAACCATATGTACCTGATAGTACCACCAAAATACACAACATTTTATAGAATAGGTTTTAATTAAAATACAATATGTCAAAAAGTTATAAAAATTACCAATGTATCCTGATTTATTAACAACAATTTGTCATTATTAGTATCCCAAAAAAAACTAGCTATCACATTTTTAATCAAAATTTCATCCAAAACATAAAATCTAGCTAATGTTCAAAACTGATGTTTTTTGTTTTGGAAATTTTAATCAATGTCTGCAATAACAAGTTAATTAAAAATGATGATCAAGCATTAGGAAAAAATTTATTATCAACAGGGATCTATAAAATATTAAGTAGACATTTTTTTCTTATTTTTTGTTTTTTTTTTAACATTTATTGACTATTGTAAATCCTGTCCAAGACAAAAAAAAGGACATTATAATTTTATATTAGCTATTTTAATTTTGTTTTATTTGTAGTTTTTTCGCATTTATATAATTCGTCCTTTTTTCATTTTTCTTTTATCCTATGTCTGTTTTATGGCCAGTTTAATTTTTATTTTTTGTTTTTGTTTTGTTTTTTTTTTTGTGTTAATCTTATAACTACTGAAAATAAATATTAAATTAAATAAAACAAAAAAATAAAATTATAACTATTACGATATTTTCTAATATTTGTTATTTTAATTTTTATTTTTGGTTTTATTCCTTTTATTTTTGTGTTATCCTTTCTTTATTAGATTTTCGAGGAAATACAAAAAAGGAAATTAAGGAAAAAAATGTTAAATCGTAACTGCAATTGTATTGAAATCAATTTAATATAAATTAATAAGGGCTTTGTTTACTAGAAAGCTGATTCAAGCGCTTTAAAAACATGTCTCCTAAAAGTATGCAATCATTTTCTGAATTATGTTTGTAATTTATTTTTGAAATTTTGAAGTCTTGTCTTGACCGGATGTTTTGGTAGTAGGAGGGGGTGGGGATAGTTGAAAATTTTATTGCTTAATTCATTATATGGTGACATATGTATATGCCAACTTGAAATAAATTTTTTTGTGATCTTCCAGTGTCTTAGTTCTGGTAATTATCCATAATAATATTTTTGTATTAGTGCTCCTAATTATTTTTTCAAATTCGTTATCGATGCAAATTTCTTGTGATTTTTATGTGAATACTATCTACCTCACTGTTGAAGGGGGTTTTCTAACGCCCAAGCCTTTAGGTAGAGGCTTTTGAACTTTTTAGAAAAATGTTTTATACTCTTAAGAATTATTGCGAAACTGTTCAAAGTTCAAGTCTGTGTTTATCGTGTGGTATAATGTAAGAAGTGATGTTTCAGTAAACTATATTGTACTCAAAACGTGGAAATTTTGTTTTCAAACGTATTTCCATGAAACTGTTTAAGGTTTTTAAGTTATTCCTAAGTGAAAAAATTCTTAAAGGCAAAATCACCAAAGCCAAAATCCTCAAAGGCAAAGTGGTATGGATCTGCATATGTTGTCCTTAGAAATTTAGCTGTAGTAGAGATTTGTCCTTTGAGATTTTAGATCTAGGGAGTTTCGTGCCGGTCTCCATTTATAGTTTCTAGCAAATCTAGAATACTTTCCCACCTCGACAGACAAACAAACAAAATAAAAAAATTAAAATATAAACTCAAAATTGAACTGAACTGTGATTTCCATTAAAAAAAGTCTAAAAATAAAATTATTTTTCTTATTTGTGTTTAGTTTAATTTTTATTTTTAGTTTTTCCGTTTTGTTTCTCAAGATTAATAAAGAATCAAAAGATTGGTACAAAAACACTATACATGTATATATATATATATATGTATATTAAAAATAACAAATGAAAAATGTTTGTATATAAAAGTAGGACGATTAGGTCAGGATTTGCCAAAGAAGAAGAAAAAACATGAAGAAGGAAAATTGAAAATCTAAAATAAAAACAAACAAACATCTGTTGCTTCTGTTGAATCAGTTTCTGCTGTAAATGTTGCCATAATAAAATATAAAAATAAAAGTGGTACAACCGGCGGGGGTATGATGTGAATCAATTGTTATGAAACTAATGAAAATATTTTTCAGTAATAAAATTTTGTTAAAAGTTTTCCTTTTAGAGCTGATTGTTTTACAGATTGCTTCTAAAGAGTTTCTTTTGAAACGAATCTTTATAGTGTTTAAGTTTTAGTTTTTATTTGCCAAACAGAAGCCAATCAATCATAATTTGATAGTGAAGGAAAATACAACTTTGATATTAATTTTTAATAGTTTTGATTTATTGAATTGAATCTTGAATTGTTATAATTTCTGTTCTAGATTTAATGTACATCAGAAAAGTTTTAACATAAATGTTTGGAAAATTGATGAAGAAGCATTATTTGAGTTTTTAAAGTACCTATTAGTTTTAAAGTATAAATCAAGTTCGAAATTTTTAATTCATAAATCAAATCAAATCCATTTGGAAAACTGAGTAGGTACCCTAATACAGTTCTGTCATAATTTTTTTGTATTATATTGTAAAATTTCTAATTTAAATCCTAGTATGTTGACGATCATATTGTGTCTTCATGTTTGGATTCTGCATGCAGTTTCTGTTTTAAATCTGTGATAGATTACTTTAAACGTAAAGATTTAGTAAGGATTTTTGTAATTTTTGATGGACATATGATTTACTCTATAAAAGATAGCCTTGAAGAACCCTGGAATTTAAAAACACAATTTTTTAGAAATTCTCACCCAAATATTTAAAAAATTTTTTGAAGAAAGTAATTAAAACTAGGAAGAGTGTAGTAAAGTAGACTGTGTCAACTCTGGGATCCCCGTATGATCGTAAGATAAACATTATATTATCATCCGGTTAATTAATTTTGGCAAACTTTCAGACACCCAGCTTCATTAGGTGTAGTGTAATGCTCATATAAAAAACGGAGTTGTATGGCAGCTACTCGAAAGCTCTACAGTAGACCAACCAAATTTTACAGAAATTTTGGCCATTACACTAAATTATCTTTTGCAAAATTTCAGACACCCAAATTCAATAGGTATAAATGGCTGGTACTCGAATCCGTGGAACAATATGGCTGGATTGTAATAGCTATTTCAACGGCTATTGCATAAAAACGAATTTGTGAAAATTTCAAAACCCCTGCTCTTTTGAGCCGACCGCGCGGATGGTCGGCCAAACGAACGGAAAGACATACATAGCTTAATCGATTTATTTTTCGATTCTGATCGGATCCATACACTTGAGTCTATATCTACCCCCTCCTTCTCTGCGTCACAAACGTAATAGCAAATTTATTATATCCTTTGACCTATAGTCATTCTGGTATATATATAATTAAATATTTTGTATAGGTTTTAAAAAGGGATTTACAATACAGAGTACAAATAGCAAGATGACAAAAGCCTCGAAGCCAATAGTCGGCGACTTGGAAAATATAAGCCAACTTAATAAAAGAACATTAATAACTGACTAGCCTGCAATTACCTCATTGATTACTTTTACAATATTATAACCGTGTAATTGGAATTGATCTTAATGAATTCCATACACAATTTAAGCATTAGATAGCACTAGACCTTATAAATACCTTAATTTTTAAATTCATGTAATTTTACCATTGCTGGAAAGGCTTAAAAAATTTAAATATTTTACATTTAAGAATTTTTTCAACAACATTTCTGTACAAAAAAATTATTTAATTATTCATTAAGGGTTAATTAAACATTTCATCGAGACGAAGGATAACCCTGTCTTTTAGAATAATAAATAAAGATTTTATAATGGATTTGTGACAATACATTATTTATTTTTTATGTTTTCATTTTCTTTAATCTTAAAATTTTACTTAAATGAGTTGAAAATGAAAATAATTATTAAATATTTAATCAAATAATATATATAATTTAATATAATTTTATTTTCAATTGTCTAAAACTAATTAATTAATTTTCTTTTTAAATAAGTTGATTCATATTTTAGAAAGCAGTAATTTAAGCCTACATGTTTCTATTAGTGCAATTTTTTAGAGGATGTTCAATAAATTATTGGTCCTATTACAAGGATATATAAATTTTATTTTTATTTTTTTCTATAAAGAAAATTCCGCCACTTAAAAGCTGAAGACACTTTCTCCACTTTAAACCTACATTTGAAAAATGGTAAAAAAAAGGTTAATACTAGGCGGAACGTTTTAAAACTAAACGAAATCCAAAGCTTATCTTAAAGAATTGCTTTTAATAAGATTTTTCCTCATTCAAAATTTTATGTTATGCTTCAAGCGTTGGATAACTTTACCTTAAATTGTAAAACACAATTTGAAGTTTGTTTTTATTTGTTGTTTAGCTGTTTCTAGAAAATCTAGAACAGAGTGTATCCACCAATTGTATATAGGGTTTATGCACCTTGGAATATGTACAGCTTCAGAAAATCAACATATAAATTAGATTTCAAAAGCTTTTCCTCATTTATTTGATACTTTATTAAGACATTCGCACTGAAAAAATCACTAAATTATTCTGTACATACAAATCCACACAAATCAAAATTAGAATCATCGCACGAAAATGGTATTTCCCGCAATTAAGACGAATGTGATTAAGAACCGACAGACAGCTTTTCAAATTAAAATTAAGCAAAATTTTTAATTGCTAAAAGCTATTTAAAATCCCAAATTAATAAGATTATTAATTATGAATTGATTTCAATTTTAATAATAAGAAGTTTCTACCACTGACCAATAAATCAGTCAAAGATGGTCTAATAATTGAATTATTAATTCATGTGGTTTGAAGAACTTAATTTTTTTGAAATGAAAAATAAAACTTAATTCATTTAAATAATTTTCCAAGAATTTTTCATTACTATTTCAATATTTTAATTTTTCTCAGAATTTTCTGAAAGAAAATTTAAGAAATTATTAACGGCTTACATTATTATATTTATTGGTCTTTTTTGGAAGCAATTTGTCTAACTTCATCTGAATTTGTTTATTTTTGAATTATAAATAGTCCTGAATTTTCAAATTAAATTGGTCTTTTAAAATTAGCTCTGTTTCTTCAGATTCAGTAATCGGATCAACATATATGAAAATAGGTACAAATCGATTTTAAAGCTAGATAAATGAAAAAAGTTCGACTTTTATGTTGTCATAAGAATAGCCCCCCAAAATTTATGTGTATTTTTTTACCCGTAGGACAATAAGTCAAAATGGTATACTAAATTTTCCATGAAGTTCGTAACTCAGAGAAGGAAGGGGGATGATAGATATAGACTCAAAGTTATGGATTAGAACAGAATCGACAAATAAATCGATTTAGCATTGTATGTCCGGCCATCCTCACGATAACTCAAAAAATTAAGGAGCTAAGATTTTGAAATGTTCGCAAATTAATTTTTATGTAATAGCCGTCATCGCCATTGAAATCGAACCATTTTGCTCCACGGGTTCAAGTACCTGCCTTACAAATTCTTGTTTTATATGAAAACAACTCTTTATATATGGTAAGGCTGGATATTTGAAATTTTACCAAAAGTAATTTAGTTTTATAGCTAAAATGTGTTTACAATTTGGTTGAAGTGGGTTCGAGTAGTTGTCCTCCAACTTCTTCTTTTATATGAAGAATATGGAGATAAATAAATTTCTAACCGGATGATTGATAATACGGTCATACGTGTATCCCAAAGTTGGCATAGTCTACTCTACTACACTCTTCATCGTTTACAACTAATCTTAATTATTATTAGCTTTTGTAGGTATTTTCCAGAATTGGTGATTAGGGTTTTCAAATTATGAGTAGTAAGGTCCGTTAGTAAAAAAAGGACAAGTTAAATTTGAAAAAAAACCAAATTTATTTGAGAAAATACGAATTTCATGCAAAAACGAATCAAGTTCATGTGAAAATACTATAGTTAAGATTAGATAAAGATAAAAATGTGAATATCATCAAATTTCCACAATGTTTCATTTAAAAAATTCGAAATTTTTCAAATTAAACTTTAAAATTTTGAAAAAAAAAAACATTGCCCAGAACAATTGAATTGTAAAAAAACCTGTCAATGTTATTTGATGTCAATTAAAATTATCAAAGAAAACTTTTACGTCAAATTAGTGAAAATTAAAGAAAAACTAAATGCACTTTCTGATCACAAATTCAATTTGATTTATTTATAAAATTACATTTTCCTAATTTTCTAGAACGGAAATTATCAAGTGAAAATGTTTTTCTTTTTTCTTTGGGAAAATGTTTTTCCTTTATTATATTTTCAAAATTTATTTATTTGTTTTTTTTTTGTAATTTTCCATCAATAAATCAATTTTAAAAGAAAATTTTTTCTATAAAATGTTTTTCTATTATTTTAAGATTTTTTTTTTTAAAAAATACACACACAAGAAAAAAAAAAGGAAAATTCTAAAATTCAATGTATTTTCTAATTGAATTATTACTACATTACATTAAAAAAAAAACGGGAAATTTTTGTAAACACATGTAACGGAAAAAGAACAAAATGAACAGTTATTTTTTTTTTCATATTTTCTTTTTAACTTTAACCGTTAAGATGTTTTTTTAAAAAGTGCAATTTAAAAAAAATAATAATAATAACATTTTTTTGAAGTGCAATAAAATAAACCTACATCCTTATCAAGAAACACATGCACACATGCACATATATATATATATATATATATATATATATATTATATAATATACATATATATGCTGCAGAATAAAAAAAAAACACATTGGAAACGAGGAAAAACCTACGTTATACTCGTGTATACATTAAATATGCACCCATGTTATATACATATACTTTTTATTTTAATAATAATTTCTACAAATACAATATGTGTGTATATGTATGTATGTTTATTAGCATATTGCAGATATAAGTGTTTGTTTAAATAATATTAACTTTATAAAGCAAAGTCATCATCAATTCATTGGCATAGTTAATAAAAGCACTTCCGCACTAATTGGCAAAGCAAACATCCTTTTATGAGTCTATCAATGTTTGTGTTTTTCTTTTTTATTTTTTTTTTTTTTTAGTTTATTTTATTATTATATGACTTAAATGTATTTGTATATATGTATATGTTTAGTTTTATTTCTAGAATATAAATGGTGTTCTATTTGTTCATTTGTTTTTTTTTACTCTATTTTAATTTATATTATGGTAGTGTTTTTATTATTTTATTAATAAAATGTTATATTTAGTTGAAAATGGTGTTTAGTAAAGTAAAATGAGGCAAGTGTTTAATAATAATAAAAAAATTTAATTGGATTGAAATCATGTCCCATTTATTGATCTGTTTGTCATTTGATACTGCAAGGCAAGTAAAGACATTAGGCATTCGTTGCACTTCATCAAATATTTCGAACAAGTTTAAATTCCGATTATTCAGACGCTATAAGTCGTACTACAAGTATCACACTTTCCTACGTCTCGAACCAAACTCTGACTATCAGAATCTCGATATTCAAAATCTTGAACGTTTCTTGATTTTTTTTTATTATTTACTTTAATACCCTTTACCTAAGATAGGCATATGGGTATATTAAATTTGGAAGGGTATTTGTAACGACCAAAACAAAGCAAGGTAGATACATAAAAGTATACAACTGCATAAGTGTTTATGAGTAGGCACATTTTGTGTATGGGGCTAAGCTGGGCGCCTTTTCTAGTTTCCAGTTTTCCAAATGAAATTTAAAAATTTTTTTTTTAGTTTCCTAAAATTTACTCTTAACTCTGTAGATTCTTATGAAAATTTAAAAAAATCACGCATAAGTATGAGTATGTATGCAGTGGTTCTTAAGCAGTGCACGATTTAGTAAATGACCGTCTGTCCGTAAAATTTAAAATTCAAAAAAGGAAATTCACTTGATGAAAATTATACTGTAGTTTAGAAGTAAGGAGAGTACGACGAAGATTGAAAATTGGGCGAGATCCACGGGTTTAAATTTTGGAAGCTTCTGATCGGTTGAAGGCAAACAAGCATATATATTCGAAAACACGATAATTCAAAAATAATTACGCTATTTCGATAAAATTTATACTGCAGGTTGCTATAGATGAAAGTACTACGGTAATTGAAATTGAGGGATATCGGACCATGGGTTCGGATTCTAGAAGCTTTTGATCGCTGAATTCGTTTTACTGTTGCTTCATTACTAGTTTTAAACTGACTCAGATATTGATTGGAACTATATAAGATAAGATAAAGCTTTTCAAAAATATTTGCTTTCTAACATGTATAAAGAACTATTGATGTTATGGAGGAAGTCCTTAACAAAATCTTGAAACTCTAACATTGAGTTTAACTCTTAAAATACCTTTTAAATTATAATTATTATAAGGGCGTAACTCTTATTTTCTGACCAACTGACAAATTCTAGTTATTTTAAAGTAATTAAAAAATGGTAATACAAATCTCAAATTTGTAGGAGTTACTTCTTCAAAGCCAATTTAAAAAACAATCGAGAAAAAATTAAGAATCCCCAGTTGTCCTTAACCCATCTCTTCCCAAATAAATTTTCTGCTTAAGCTACTCTAGATTCTAGAGTATGATATAAAAAAATTTATATTTTCCTGGAATTTTCGACAACCCAGAACTTTTAGTTTCTACAGAAAACGTCTTCGTCTATTAATTTTTCTTAAGACAGTGAAGTTTTTCCTAAATTGAAAAACAAGAGAATAAAACTTTTATTTATTTGTCAATGTTGACTTTAAATAAAATTTTAATTAATTGGATTCTGCACTATCGATAGTAGAATCATCGACTATTTTTTAAAGAATTTCCGCATTACTATAAGGAGCTCCTTTTTGACAATAACATATTAAATTGAGAAAAATTTTTGTAAATCTTTAGTGTCTTTACTGGGCTAAGCTAAGTCCTAAATTTCGTTAAGTATTTCTTAGTCAGCGAACTACAATCAAACAATCGTAAAATCATATACTGAAGCTGATTTTAAAGCTAAACGAGAAACGTCATTTCTTAAAAAAAAAACCGTTAGACAATGTGTATTTACAGTTATTAACAGTTATTTATTTACAAAAATATCAAATTGTAATTTAAATTTGGTTTAATATTTGTTTTAATAATAATTTTTACAAAATTATAGATTGTAAATTGAGCAATGAAACAAAAAATATTCCATATTTAATATAAATGGAATTTAACTGGATTTCTAACATGTCATAGTTTTGTAGGTCTATAATAGTTCAAGGACAATTTTTCCTTATAATAATATTATAACTGTAAAAATGGTCTTATTTCAAAACTATAAAATATCATTCTGGTAAAATATAACAAAAGCCATTGATTGAAACCTAATAAATAAATTGGATTTTACATAGATTGTATCAAATATTAATATATACTTATATACAATACTATATAATATGTGTTCCAATATAGTTAGTCTTTTATATTTTATGGATATAATAAAATTGTATCTAAAGATAGAATATTTTATTGATTTTACAATGTATATATATACAATGTATATATATGTTATTATAATTGATCAAAGTCACTGCGATTTATTGTGTTGAATGTTACGGAAATAAATTGGAAAAAAAAAAACAAAAAACAAACGATGGTTAAATTAAATTGTGGTTAAAATCCCAGTAAACCACAGTGTTTCTTTTCCTTCCTTTACGATTAGAATTTGAAAGAAAAACTTTATTATATTTCATAGATATAAACTATTTTAAATCTTATTTCATAGAAATAGTTAATAGTCTATTTTAAATCTGATCTGAATTTGAATCTGACTGAATTTAATAGTTAGAAATAAAAAGTAAATATTTATTTTAAAAAATTAATTTAAATAATTTTATAGAATACTTTATTGTATGGCTTCTATAAAAAACTTTACTGTAACATGTAATAAGGATATATTGCTGTCTCTTTCACACTCTTTAAGGATTTATTGCGTATCCTTATTGGATTTGTTTATTTTATATAGTGAAAAAATCAATATTATTTTATTGAATATTATAATATTGTGGCACAGTATTATGCAGTTAATATGAAAATATTCTAGTAACGTTCGGATCCTTTTAAAAATTGATTTGGGTGAATAAATTTTGGGTACGGTTTTTAGGTGCCAAGGCCAAATACTGTTTAAATATCAGATTTCCAAAATATTGTAAACTTGAACTTAAAAAAATTTTACCAAAAACAAAAAATAAAATGGATTTTTTTAATAAGAAAATTTATGGAATTGACAACGATTTATTTTTAAATTTAAGGGACACCAATACGGTCATTGTTAGGGGTTACATGTAACTAGATATATGATTGGTTTTTCATTAGAAAACCTTTTTTGTTATTTTGTTTAAAAAAAATATTAATGGAATATTAATAGAATGGATAGACTTGGGTTCTATGACCTTTTTTGATATTTATCTGCAGAATACATATTAGAATATCATGGGTCAATAGATTTCATGATAAAGCGATTTTTTTTTGATAAACTTATCAAAAAAGAATAGTTGTGTTTTAGAAAACCTTAATCTCTCTTTTCTTAAAGATTTCTAGACCAGAAATTATTGGATTTTTAACTGTGTATGTATTTAAATAAATCCTATATATGATTGTATTTGGGTGTAAAATAAATCCTTTATATGATTATCTTATACCGAATAAGGCAATGTATTTGAACCCTTAAATAAACAGATTAGAACACAATCGAGAAAGGATTTAGGGTAAGCATATATTGTAAGTAAATACATTTCCATTACTGCTTGAAAAGGTGGTCACTTTATTTAAAAACGAAAGTTTTTATTAAATAATTTTTTCTTGAAAATATTTCTCTAATATTGAAATTGTTAAGTACTCGTCTACAGGATTAGTAAACGTAGACTAAATTATTAAACAAAAAATTTTGAATCGTTGAAATCACTGGTGAAATTTAGTTCTTATGTAATTTTTGAATACAAAGCTTAACTATAGTTCTTTAGTCTTTAAAGAAAAATCCGTCAATACACTTATGTAAACACTTAGACTGGAAACAATCGTATATTTTACCTTAGTTCCTTCTTAACTTGAAGCCTTTTTCAAGTGGCAGTGAAATAAAGTTGTAAATGTAAAATTAAAACATAAAGTTTTATATTAGTATGATGCACTTCTCGGGGACGAAACAATAGCCATTCCACTGAGTCACTGTCAATCAGCGATGATATAGAAGAAAACCTCAAACTGGACTTGAAATAAATACGGAAAATCCCCATATATACAATAGAACTTCAATAAATTTGGTAGTTATTGTCACCGAAGCGACTGTGAAAGATGGTCGTTGTGCAGTAGATATTGCAGTCAAATATGAAATGTAAACTTCGGATTTTTTAGTAATGAGAGAATGACCAACTGACTATAGGAGCAATCAGAGAATCCAGAGTGGAAGTAAGAACAGAAAATTTTATTTCCAAAATAGATTCCCTTTCAAATTAGAATTAGGTATAAGCCGATGATAAAATGAATTAAAATTTGTGTTATAACTTCCTTTATAAGTTCCGTTTGAGCTTAATCTTTTAGATGAATTTGCATAACAAACGCAAGTTTAATAGGAGCTCCCAGAATTAAATTCAAAATCTTGGCTTTACTTTTTCCCAGAATACTAGTACTTTTGTATGCTAGAGATTCGGGAGCGTTCCATAATCTCGGTTTAGTAAATCTTTTTTTTTTTTTAAATCTCGTTTTTAGAACATTTCGTTTTAGAAAATCTCGTTTTTTAAGAAAATCGCTTTTAATTGAAAAATCTCGCTTTTTAAGAAAATCTCTTTTTTAATTGAAAAATCTGGTTTTTAAGGATTTTTGAGTTGGATACAAAGCCAGAATTATCAGCTTTTTCCAGAATATAAAAAAACGGAATTTTCTAAAAACGAGATTTTATGAAAACGAGATTTTGTGAAAACGAGATTTACTAAACCGAGATTTCAGACCCAACTCTAGAGATTCTAAATAATAAGAGATATCAAAATTAAATTCATATTCCAGATTTGAAGAATTTGTTCGGCTCATTATAGTTCGGACCATACAAACATTAGAGTTTAAGGATCTTAGCCTTATTTTTTAGCGTTCGTATTTATTTATTGCTGTTAAATTTTCATTTCAGATATCTCTTAATTTTCCTACAATAATTACAAAAAGAGGTTATCCCATTTAGGAATAAAAGTTGATCGTAATTTTATGCAAAAATAGCACTAATTTTCAAAAGTTTCTAAAGACTTGATCCTTAAACTATATGAGAAAATTGGAAATTCAGGATTGAGTTGGAAACAAAAATAAAGTTTTTTAAAAGACAAAAACTCGAAATAAATATAGCACTTTGATCCAGTTCTGAGCTATGTTTAAAGTTTTAAGCGTCTATAGCTCGTCAGAGAGTTAGATAGTCGATTATAAAATTGATTTAATGTTTATGGCTTTATTTAATAGCGCCAAATTTCAAAATCAAAAAATTAAATATTAAAAAAAAAAAGTTCTTTACATAGAAAATATTGATTTACATTGTGTTAAAATGTACAAAACAATGAAAATTGGAAAAATTATGAAAAATTTTAGAAATTATTATGTTAATGTGATGATTTCATTATTAGGTTCACAAATAGGTATGTGAAAAAAAATTAATAAATCAAAGTAATGTTGTATTGGGTTTTTCTGTAATGGGTAATGGGTTTTTCAATCCATTTAAGTATTTTGATTACTAAGTAATGGAAATTAACATTTGAATAGTGACAAAACAAATAATTAATAATGTAGTTAATTGTTCTAATGCAAATGTTCCAAAAGAAAAACTAAGGTGATTGTAAATCAATGTCATTAAAGGTAATTTAAAAATTAACGTTTGTACTATAGAAGCGATAATCAACTGTTGCTATAAAAAATTAATAAACTGACCTAGACCTAATAACCTTTAAAACTAATCAATTTCAATATAAATATCAAAGAAATTTTTATTGTTTCATTATTATTTTTATAAAAGTGTTCAAAAGTTTCAAAGTGAAATTCTATTTTAGGTCTTAAGTTAACTTGATGTAGGAAATAATATATTGAATAAGGTATTGAATAAAAATTGTAAAAATTTTAGTATCCTTGGTCCTTTTCAAATGCAGTGCAAACGGAAGAATATACATAGCTAGATCGATCTACTTTTCGAGGCTGAGCTGATCTATACCTTTGAGTATATGCATCCAATCCATATCTGATATGATCCATAACCTTTGAGTCTATATATCAACCCCCACCCTCCCTTCCTTTGCTGCGTTACAAACGTAATGGTATGCAAATGAATTCATTATATGGATATAAAAACTAAAAGACAGTGTTTTAAGGGAAGTGATATATTACTTGATAGTTGATATATTTATAAAACTTTGTTTTTTAATTAAGTGGATATTTTAAATTAATTTTATTTTAATTTTCCCCGTTTTTTCATATCTTCCTTTAATATTTCAACTGTTTTGTTATATTTAAAATTTATTAATCGCATCAAAAATCAAAGGAAATTAAAATTTTCCGCCGAAAAGTATGCAATATTTGACCCTCTTTTTTCGACCCTCGAATTTAAATTTATAAACTTATATATCCATTATTTACAACACACACATTATAATTTCGATTATAAACATGTGCTTTGAATGTCCTGTGGTAAGATTTTTTGAATATGAAATTTTTTGTTAAAACAAATACTAAAATAAAACACATACACACACATATTATTATTATTACTATGAGAATATTCACAAAAACCAAAATAATTCATATATACATGAACATACTAAATTATAATTATTATGATTATTATTAGCTTAAGGATAATTTTTATTCCATTTTGAAATAAAATTTTGAAAAAATGAGCTGTGCTTTTAAATTTCGTACGTCTGTTCTACCGTGAATCATTTTACAATCTGTTGCACTCTTACAGCGAACGCGAACATGTAACCGTAAAGTAAAATTACTTATATTACTTAAAGAAATATTTTGTAAAAGTTAGTATCCTGATGGTAGAGCCCTTGGGGCTGGGAAAAGAATTTACGAAAATAGTTTTGATATTTTGTCAGAATTCGACGCTTGAGTGTTGAGTATTTTTAATTTTTTTTTTCAAAACTGAGAGCAACGATTTGTAGTACCCGTACCACCTTGCAAATTTTTGAAGTTTTTCAAAAATGGCCTTTAAAAGCCTTCGAAAATTAGTTTTTTTTTTTTAAGTGTTCATGTGTTTATTTTTTAGCCCTAAAAAGAATTTTGAAAAATTAACAATAAATGAGTGAAAAAAAAAGTCATTTGAGTGTAAATAATATTTTGATGAGAATTTCCTTTTTGTTTTTTTTTTATTTTATATAAATAATCCCATTTGAATTGTTTTTAATATCCTTTCTCATACACTTCCATAATATACATATATATAATAATATTTATATGTAAATAAATGTAAATATATATACTATAGTATATCATTATAATATATATAGTCTACACAGTACTTTAAATGTATGAACGACGATTTTGATTATAAAAAACAAAAACAAATTTGGGACAAAAATCAATTTTTTTTAAGTTCTTTTTGTTGTTTTGAATAGCAAGGTCAGTTTTTGGTTACTCAGCCCCAATTTAAAAATAAAAACCAAAGCAACAAATGAGGAAAATTTTAAATTAAGTCAAAATAAAAAACAAAAATGGAAAAATTGAGGATTCAGAGTAATAAGTTTTGTTAGAATGTTGTTTTTTAGAATGTCTTATGCCTTTTGATAAAGAAATTTAGTAAAAAGTTTCAATGTACATGAATACGCATTATTTTGCTTATTTTGGATTGCTTTTTTCATTAGTAGCTTTAAAGGACTACTCATTTGTAGCTACTGACTCTTAAAATAAAATTTTGACAAATATATTATGTTGAATTAATTTAAAGGTTTTAGTTTATTCCTTAAAGTAAAGTTTTAAATTAAAAACCACGGGCTCAGACCAACCAACAACATTAAACCTAAGGACTATTTTAAGAACCAGAAAACCTCATATATTATTGTACATCCTGCTTCCCTTAATAATAATCTGTACAAAAGTATTTAAATAAAACTTTGGCATTTATTGTACTCTAAAATTTTATTGAAATCCGTTTAAGGGGTCAGAACCAAAGTCGCCTAACACTCTAAACAAACTATTTTATATTTTTGCAAAAATGGCATAAGGATTAGATATAAATTAAAGCTGTGTACTTAATAAGGTCAATTTCTTGTAGAATCCGAGGCCTATGCCATTTTTCGTAATTTTTTTTTTGTCAAATTTTTAACTGTCAAATTGGTCCTAGTCATGTGACATTTTTTTGTCGGTTAGACCATTTTAGTTCTGAGCCACTCTTATTAATGATATTAACTTTAATGACTATAATGATATTAACTTTAATGATTAACTTTAGAACTAGTCATATTTTGACGTATCAAATTGACCAATGATCGTGTTTAAATTCTTAGAGAGTTTTCACTCTATGTCATTCATATCAAAGAAAATTATTTGGAAAATTCTTGTATTATTTTAAAAAGAGACTTCTAACTAATCATTTTTCCTTGAAAACTTTAACTAAATGCTATAGTAAGGAAAAAGTTTTTTTGATTTTTTTTTAATTTTAAAGAATTATTATTTCTTGGTAAAAAGGTTAGTATTTCAAAGACAGTTCAAAATTCATTTTATTTTAAGTTCTTAAAATTATAAAAAAAAAATGTAGATTGTAAAGTTTTTGGAACAAATAAATAACTTTAATCTTTAAGAACTTGAACTTAGCACATATTCAAGATCTTAAAGATTAAAAAGCAACTTCCTAAAATAGACTTTAAATTTTACCAATACAAAATTAAAAAATTTTTGAACTATCGAGATTAATCAAGGACTGCCCTAGTCAATTCTTTTATTTTGTATAAATAAATGTTAATTTAAATACACACTCATACGGGATATGATGAGAAATTTTTCCTTAAACTGATCTCTTAAAAATCTGAAAAACGTACGTCAGGCCAAAAATGCAGTATAATGCTCATAATATGAGCTTAAGTCGCTCTAAAAAAGTTAAGTACATTTTATATTTAGAAAGTGCGAAATAAAATATTCATCTTCTATACCTTTCTGGTGGTATTTTTCTGACGTTCATCTATCACTATCCAGCTTAAGTGCTTCCCCGGTTTTAGAGTCACCTAGTAAGAACAGACTCTTTTAATCAAGTTATTAATATCTTTCCTCAAAGATTCCCAAGGTGTAACCCCAGGTGAAACAAGAAGTTCGACACATGCTCAATCCTAAACTATAGGATTGGTTAGATGGTGAATTACAGTTTACGGAGATCCGATCGTTAAATCTGGCTGCTTGTGGAATTATTTAAAAACAAAATGTCGGAATTCCAATAAATTATAGTTTAACAGCAAAGCCAAATTTTTCGAAGCCCACAACTTCTTTTTCCTTCCCACTTCAGTCTATTCCAATAACAATGTAAATTGTCGTTTAATAAAACCCTCTTAATGTCAGGACACCATGAATTTTGAAATGAAAATAAAGGATAACATAATTTTATAAAATTTTATTTAATCTTTTCATTTTATTTAATTTTAATTATTTTTTTTTATTTTATTTTTTATTAATTAAAATTACATCATCATTATTAAGATAAAGTTATAAAAGATTAGAATAAAATAAACCCAGATATATTTATTTATTTTATTCAGGGACTTGTTTTGTGCCTTTGTAAAAATAATATTTTCCTTTTTCAGGATTACATCCTACATTCACACCAAACAACTATATACATATAATATACATAAGTGAATACGATTTATTGTACAATATATAAACAAAATGTTTAGGTATATACTTGTACTAAATAAAAGTATGTATATAATATATATTATATATATAATATATAAAATATATCATTACTAGTATTTTAATGTGAATGTTTTAAATAATTTATGGTAAAAATTTTCAGGATATTCAGATACAGGGTTTGGATATGTGGTAGGGTATTCGTATATGGAATTTTTGGGGTTTTTCTCAAAAAAAAATAAAAAAATTTTATTTAAATTTATTTTTTTTTCTTTTAACATTGAAAATAAGGGGTTAAAATATTAAGATATGCTTTAAAGTTCTTAACCTGACACTAATAGAAATAAATTTTATTTTAGTGGAAAATGAAAAGTAATTTTAAGATCAAGGACATGATAAAATTTACAAAAACAAAAACATAAAGTTTATTTAAATAAAAATTGATGTGAGCTTTTAAAATTTAAAAAATTACAAATAAAATAAAATTAAAATTGACTGGAACAGAATTTTATATAGAACATAAAAGAAATTTATGTTACAGTTTGATATGAATCGAAGGATAAGAGGAAGTAATATTGAAGTGCTTGGGTCTTGAAAACAAGCAAAACTACAAATAACTATTATTGATATTAAATAATATTATTATAAGTAAAATAAACGCATGACTTAATTTATCAAATGATGTGTATATCCAAGACACTGTGGATGTAGGACCATAAATCAAAAAGACGTAATAACCTTATAAGTCACAGGTGTAAGTCTGAAGACATATGATCACAAAGTTTTGCAATGATAACTTAAAAGACTTAACGAGGAAGCTTTGAATTGTATTTAAGTGCGAAGTTTCTGATATTTTGATTTGCTTTGGCCCCAGCCACAACATAACACCTTTGCCAATTGCGAAGGTCGGGTTAACTGCTCAAAACTTTTCCTTGTTTAAAATATATTTATATATATAAATATGAATTATATAAGAAATTTTGTATTAGAAAGTGTTTTAGAGTTTAAGTCAAATTTGGGATAATCCCCTTTTCGAGAATATTTATTTAAATGCACACATATAGGTGGGGTTTTAAACGGAGCTCAAGTTTGTATATGCATATATACAATTTGAAAAAGAAATTACCCTAATTTCGAATTCAACTTTTTAGTACCTTCTAATTCAGAATGTTGTATAAGTCCTGTGAATTGCAGATAAATTTAACAATAGAATTAACATTAAAAATTAAAATTGAAATAAAATAGAAAAAAAAATCACGATTTTGGTTCCAATATCTTTGGATGTTCATTGTATATTCCAGATTTTTCTTGAATTTTTTTTTGAAGTCCTTCGGTAATGACTTGACTAAATCGCTAATATTAGCCTTAAAGCAATTGGGAAACTTATGTTAATGCATACACAAATCGCTAAATTTCATTTTGAGGAGGTTGATAAATTTCGTAGCTTTTAATTCACTCTAATATTTGTCGAAACCTGGTGATATAACAAAACTCCCGGGGAATTATTAGTTAAAAATTAAATTAAAAGTCCCCGACAAATTGTAGCTCTGAGCTAGAGAGCTGAAAATTGTCTTTTTGGATGCTTTCTTTTTTATGAAACTCTTGGCTTAGCTTAGAAAAAATCACCTGGACAATTTTTGGTTTATTTTTAGAGTCATTAATTCTTCGATAGCTTTTTTTAAAAAATTTGGTTTCCCATATCAAGAAATAGAGCTATATATTCCCATCAACAAAATATCAAAAGTACAAGGTAGCTTCAATAATCATAATGCTTTGGTAATTTATTTAATTTATGATATATATGAAAGAATGCTTTACTAAACGAAGATTTCAGACACAATCCACTGTACCCATAGAATCCTGTGGCACCTAATTCATTCCTATGTGGTAATTTAATCCTGTAAAGATACAGGTGAGTATCCGCTTTATCTTTTTTATTTATGGTAAATAAAAATAATTTAAAACACTTGTGTACTTTTGATTCGGAAATCTCTTATTATTTAGTTCTATATTTACATTAAAGAAAAAGAGATCAAACCAGTGATCTGTTTAAGTTAAAAACTCAAAGATATCTTAAATTTTTTGAATAAACTGCATTTATTACCATCATTATAAAAAAATATTTTCCTGGAAAAGTGTTTTTGTTATTTTTAGAATTATTAATGTTTTTGTCAAATAATGTTCATATAATAATTTATTTTTATCTCATAGAAGATTGCCACGCGTTCAAATTTAATTTAAGTAAATAGAATCGTCCTTTTTAAATTAAAAAAAAAATTATTTGTTAATGTTTTTATTTTTTTTTTTTCGGGACAAAACAAAAAAACCAAATTTTTGCTACTTTTTCAAATTTCATGTACTAAATTTTTACCTTTATTAATTTATTATTTGTTATCAACAGGGACGAGACTTATTTTGCGCAAAAAACTGGTTGATTTTATACCTCAAAAAATAGTCTATGAAAATTGTATAACTGCAAATAAGAAAGTAAGGGTTCGAACAAAGTAACTATGGGTAATTTTCCAATAGTTCAAAGCAATTCAAGTTGGTTTCAAGCGACTGATACTCATTTTGCTATAGAGAAGATGTAACATATATAGAATATAAATATTCATTTGTTATATCGAATCTATAGAATCCTGTCAAACCTCATACATTTCTGTGTAATAATTCAAGTCCGTTTGATACAGGTGAGTATCCGCTTAAAATCCGCTCGATTATAATCTCTTCATGCAGAAGTTCCTAAAACTTATTCTACGACCTTTTGTTTCATTATTATTAGGTAAAAAATTATTAAAATCAAAGTCTCATATTAATTTCTTTTCATAAACAGTTAATTAAGTTCAGGTGATTAAAACTTAATGTTGAGTATTGATGTAGAAGCTATAAAAGTTCATAAAGCAACTCTGATTTAAATTTGAAAAATTAAGAATGTTACGGAGCAAACCAGATTGAATGAATCTTCTAAACTGGTAGCACGCCACTGATAAATATCTAAGACATTTAAGTAAATACAAAGTTATTTTTTGATCATGAAAAGTTCTTTCTAACTTCGCTATACTTGTAATTCCTAAACCCAGTTCTTTGGAAAATGAAAAATTTAATCACATACCGTTACCTGTAAATAATAATTTTCTTTAAAAAAATATTTGTAGAAAAATTTATCATAATTTCCAAAATAAAAATGTATTTATAATGAATTTCTCTGAATACGAATGACAAAATCTTAATGAAGTTCCGGTTTTAAATCTTAAAGATAAAAAAATTTTTTTTAATATTTTCACAGACAATTTTTTGATTCCTGGTAAATAAGATTTATTTTTTTTTCATTTTTTAAGACATCCGGATTTTTTAATGTTGTTATTATTGTTGTTATTATAAATTACATTTGAAAATTATTATTATTTCAACACACTGTAAAAATTTTGGAAACGTTTAAAATATTTATGGCGCTTTTATGACACGGTTCAAGCTACGTAATTATTTATTATGATTTTTACTGTTAATTAAGGCAGGACTCAAAAATGATAATTTAAACTTTGAATAAAATTAAGATTGTATTTTGGAACATTATAAATCATATAGAACGTTGGATATTTAATTTTGAAGGAGCTCAGTTGTTTAAAGGAGTAGTTTTCAAAGTAGATTAAGAATGAAGTCAACTTGTTCCTTCTAAATGTTCTATTCGATTCTTCAATAAGAAAATATTCATATCCTTTGTACTAGTAATCTCTTGTAATTCATGGGCAGTGTAGATATTTATAACACTGTTCTTTTTACAGCGTTATATGCCTTTATTGAGAGAATGCCTTACACTTTTCAATGTTCTAAGTTTTTTGTTGTTATGGTAACCCTGGTAACCCTAGTGAAATGGAAGTTTTGTTTAAGATGTGAAGAAGATATCTTTGAGAAATGCCCTTATAGGCGTGGGTTGCATTAAAATAGGAGAAAAATTGCAAAAACTTATAATTACAGCAGGAATGAAAATCTTACTGTAAATTATTTAGCCTCTAGCTTTCTTCTAATAAATTTTCAATTCAATTGACTGGCACCAGTTTTAAAATTACAAATTTCAACTGGAATGGACTATATTTCATTTATGATAATATCTCAATATATAAAAGAAGCTTTTTTGTTATGAATAATCAAAAAGTAGTTAGTAAAATAATTGAAAGCGTAAAGTATAAATAATATGGTGGTTCTAGTACCATCCATGCAATCTTCAAGACCAAACAAGCATATCTTCGAAATGAATAAAAATAGGAACTTAAAATTTTGTACAAGTGAGTTCTGTTCCTTATGTTTCTGAAATTTGGGAGGAATGAAAGTAGTGGTTCGGATAACAGCCACACCCCTCCTTTCAGCATATCTTTGAATTCAGCATATCTTTGAAATTAATAAAATTAGAAAATTAAAATTGGATGCAAGATAGTTTGTTAATGTGCCTGAAATTTTTGATGAGTTGAAGCGGGGGATTCGCGTAAATGTCAGTTCAGATTGTCAGATGTAGCGTGTTACTAAAGCGTTTGTGGTATTTTTTTTTTTACAATTATTTCAGAATTCTTACAGTTTAACGTTGTTGAATCTCTTTAATTACTTGCTTATCCTTGCATAATTTAAATATTTAGAAAATATTCTGATTATGTTTTTTATCTTTACATCTGTATTCCAACCATAATAGCGTCAGTTTTGGTAATACATTTTTTAAATAATTTAATAATCCCAGAAAATTTAGTTTTATTGTGGCTGTGTGGTTTGTGGAAGAACATCAAATTTAATAGAAATATTTTGTTGTGAGAAGGAGTTGGTGTATCTACTCTTGGATAGGTTTAATGTATTGAGTTACTATATGACTAACTACATGTTTAATAAACTATATATACATATAAATAACTATAAATTTAAACTACACAATTATATTTAACTTAGGCTAATTTACATTATTAAGCTTCATTCCTTAAATTCTGTACTCTCAAAAACCAAGCACTAAATTATTTTCTATATAAAACTGTGATTACAATCCGGAGGAACCTCATGCATCAACTCTGGGAAAATTTCTGATACCTTCTCCCCTACTCTCGTGAAAAACAATTGAATAAAATTAGTTTTTACTTCTTAAAACCATTCAAAACCGAAAGATACACATTGATTGTGATTTCTGTTTTAAAGTATCTTCAGATTCAATTTTTATTTAAAAAAAAAATACTGAAAAGGATAAAATGAAGAGAATTTAATTAATTCTATTCTTCCTTTTAAAGAATTTTCGTGACCTTCTTATATTATATGTGCTTCCTTAAAAAAAAATTAAACCTATCTATGCATGTTGAATTCAAATTAGTTCGTTACCTTGACACTTTCAACACATACAACAAAAAAAAAAAAAAAATTAAATTTAACCAGTTTTATATTTTTTTTAACGTTTTTTTTTCTGTTCCTAATTTGAAATTTAAATTTTATTTTAAAAAGTTTAAATTTTCTTTTAATTTACATTATATCATTAGAGTAATTGAAAATTGTTTAATTAGTTTTAAATTAATTAATTTAAAAATGACAGAATTTGTTATTATGTTGGTAGTTTTAATTGGTGTTATTGGAATCAAAATAGCAATTAGAAGAAGCATTTCAAGAAGTGGGACGACAAGGAGAAGTGAGGTCATTAGGACAAGACACTATTGACACTATTTTAAATATTACCAGAAATAAAAAAACACATAAAAACAAACGTTCCTCGAAAGATCAAAAATGATTAGATTAGGAGAACTTTTAGTTAAAAACCAGTCATATCATCAACAATTCACTTCTTCCACTCGCCTATTTCTAGTTTTGGTATAGAAATGAGCTTAATATAACTGACATACACTGTGCGAATGACTCTCAAGGAGTCATATAAAATTTTGGACCTTAAAAAAGGAGATCTTCCTCATCTATAAAGATTCTAAAGTAAAGACAATATTAGATGGATGTAGAAAGAAATATAGAAAAACAAGATTATTAAAAATTTTTTGTACATACAGAGTGTCCAGAACTCAAAGGTTACGAAAATCGGAATTGATAGAGAACTTCATAATGAACAAAAGATTGTTCTACAGAGGGATGTCTATTTGTAACGATTTCCAAGATAGCTGCCTTCAAAGTTATTTCGCAAAACTTTATACAGAAATAACAACATCTTCGTTCCGGCACAACTTAGATAATTATTTTAATGTCAGTAGCTAGTTGAAGTAATGAACTTTCTAGGCTTTAATAATGTCCAAACTTTTTATTATCTCCCATAGTTGAAGAGTTACTAGCGTTTAAGTTTGAAAATTTTTGATGCAATTAAAACCGTTATTAAATCAAGTTTAAAATCACCCATTCTTCATCTTCAATTTGGGTCCTTACATTTGTCTCATATCTCTTACCGTTATCGAGAAATATGAATTCATAGCTAATTCTTGCGACTATCATATGGGGAGAAATCTCAAGCAAGTCAATAGAAAAGCTGATAAATTCAAAACCTTGAATTAGCAGTTAAGTCCTTAAAAAAGCTGTAAATTAAAAATAAGGTATTAAGCAATTGACTCGTAGAACTTTTTTAAACTTTTTGAAACATTAAATTAGATTAGAATATAAATTAATCCTGTACTCAACATATTTACCTGAAAAAATTTAACACTTTACACAATATATGTTAACACTTGTACACTTTAAACATCACCTACATATAATATTCTTTAGGTGTTAAAAAAAAAATTTGAAAACTTTGACATCAAAATTTTGTACTTAAAATTCAAAACACAATAAAACATTTTCAAGTTTTTCACCTCAATTATTTATAATTATGAATCGTGTGTTGAATAAAATTTATATACCTTTCAAAAAAACTTATTCATTTCTTATTATTATGATGTGCTTTTTTTGTTTAATGTAGCTTATTAACAATCACACACACACATTCATATACTTTTAATGAGTCTTATATACCTGTATAATAAAAAACACCTTTACTATACATCTGATGAATAATGAAACATATAGGTATACTATCTCTTGTTAATACTTCAAAAGAAAAAGAAATCATGGTGTCTTTGGTTGACTGAGGTGAATTTTAAAATAAAATTAAAGCAAAAAAAACAACAACAACAATTTATTTGAGAATTAACTTCAGGACCAACAAATAAAAAAATTTGAACCAATTACGAAAGTACACTTTAATGAGTTGAACACTTGAATTAAATCCTATAACAGTATGAGTGTAATTTACTTTCACCTCATTTTTGATTTTTTTCCAAAAATCCCTGCCACATTAACAGAAAAATCTAATTTATTTTATAGGTTCTTAAGAATTCCTATTTTTCGTTTAGAAAAACATTTAAAATTTTTGTGTATTTAATGTTTAGGAAAATTTAATTTTTAATACAACGTGTTTCATTAAAATGTTATGATTAAAAACTAATTTATATTCTAAAAAGGTAAAAAAACCTGTTAAAGCTTATAAGGAATGATACTTCGGTTGGGTGAAATAAAGTCAAATTAATTAATGCAAAAAAAAAACCTGGGATAACTGTATTACCGTAATATGGAATGTTATCACCCAGTATAGAGTAATGCTCATATAAAATCAAAAGTTGTAAGTCAGCTACTGGACTCGTGGAGTAAATTTCAGAATTCTGGCTCCATTAATTTTTGAATTATCGTGCGTACGGACTGGTGGACATATGTACGTAATGGCAAATTTATCTCCTATAGTCATTAGGGTATAATAACATCGAATGTAGAAATATGAAATCAAAGTACTGTAGGGCAAATGAGAACTGCCTTAATTTCAAGTCGTTTGTTTGCATGTGGGGTGTATGCACACGATTTTAGTTTTGTCTTTTTTTAATAAATTAATTGATAAATATAATTCAGAAACATCAAAAATATAAACTCAATATAATTCATATAATATAGTAAGATTGTCAGTAAATTTAATTTAAACTTTTTTAAAAAAAACAGTGAACAAGAAAGAAAAAATTAAATAAAAACAAAAAAAAAAAAATTATTGATAATTTTTAAAAGGCTAAAATTTATAATTCCAAAGAGTGTATATTGATGAACTGTTAATCTCAAAAAATGAATTGTAGTTCGAGTAATGTAAAAATTGATCGATTTAATAATGCTAAAATCACATGTGGTGACTGTAACAACATATTTCACTTACATTGTGTTAATCTCAAAGAGCAAGATGTTATTTTTTACAAAAAGAGTGGCAGTAAATTTCGTTGCAACAACTGTAATAAAAAAAGACGTGGATCTCTCCATCAACCGATATCACAACCTGGTAATGTTAACACTAATACTATTAATGATGCTAGTATTACTACTAATGTTAATAACATCTCGACCACAACAACTTCAACTCGTCCGATCGCATCGACAAGTGAAATAATTACAACACCCACACTTGTAGCAACACCAACTCTAAACCACAATGATAAAGAGATAAAATCATTAATTCAAACATTACACCAAGAATTATTAAATTTGAAAACGGTTAATACGGAATTTCTCAGAGAATTAAAACAAACAAGAGAAGAGAATGAATTATTAAAAAAAAAAGTGATCACACTAGAATACAAAGTTAATTCTCTGCTACAGAAAGAGAAATGTAATGAGATAGAAATATATGGTGTTTCAAATATAAAAAATGAAAACTCTATTGAAATGGCAAAAAAAAATTTTTCTAAATGTATGGACATAAATGTTAGTGATGACGAAATTAAAAATTGCTATATAAAAAAAACATCAAAAAGAAATAAAGAGAAACAAACTGAGTTTCTATGCATTAATTTCAAATCTACTGCAACCAAGGAGATGATTTTAAAGAAAAAATTCAGCTGTATAGAAAAATTAAATAATAATGTTCTGAGCGACACAGTAAGCAAAGATGACAACAATAAAAAAAGGATTTATATTAATGAAGCTTTCACTAATTATAATAGAGCTTTATATTTGTCTACTAAAAAATTAAAAAAGGAAAAAAAATATGAATTTCTATGGTTTAAAAATTGCAATATTTATTTAAAAAAAATGGAGGGGGGTAAGACAATTGTTATCAGATCATTCGAAGATTTAGTTAAAATATAATTACTTATAACTAAAAATTCGGTTATTAAGTGAAATTATTAATTTAGATACGGATGATCTTATAAACAATGAACTTACCTTACCTACCATTAATAATGTTGATAGTTATAATTTTAATTGTTCAAATAAATTTATTTTAGTGCAACAAAATATGAGGAGCTTGAGACAAAACTTCGACTTACTGTTATCTAATCTTGAAGCACTTGTAACAGTTCCAGATTTAATTTTTGTTTCGGAAATATGGATATACAATGATGAAATTACTGAATATGAAATTCCAGGGTATGTTTTTAATGCTTGTACTAATGAAGGTTATGCTGCAGGTGGCGTAGGTTGTTTTGTTAGAAATACTTTAAATAGTCTAGCTTCAAGTTATAATCTTACTAGTGCGGACATTATGAAAATTAATTTTAATATTAACAATGTTGATTTTACGTGTTTGTGTGTGTATAGATTTCATATGCATAACTTTAGTTTATTCTTTAATGAATTTTGTGAATTGTTAGAAAACGAAAGAGCAAAAAATCTTTTAATTTTAGGTGATTTCAATTTAGATCTTTTAATAGAAAATGATGATGTTTCTAATCTTTTAAATTTATTAGCATTACACGGTTTAGCGTCTATTATAAATGAACCAACTAGGTTAGCTTCAGGAAAATGCATAGACCATATATATGTTCGATTTTCGGAATACTCGTTAGAAAGATGTGAGAAAATTTTTATGGATTTAAATGTTTCTGATCACTGTATGATAGGTTTAACTATTAAAGATTTTTTTGTAAATAAAAAAAATAATTTTATGGATACTAAAAAGTATACAAAAATTGACTATGTGAAATTAAATACGTGTTTAAAGTATGAATTTTGGGGAGAAGTTATTACTGAGAATGATACAAATAGAGCCTATGACAGTTTTATAAAACTTTTTAAATTACATATTTCTAAATGCAGTTTTCCTATTAATATATCTAAAAAATACAGAAGACTAAAACCATGGATCAATAATTATTTAGTAAATAAAATAAACCTTAAAAATAAATTAGGGAAAAAATGTTTAAATCTTCCTATATACCACAGTCTTAAAATCCGCTATAAAAAAATTTGCAAAGAGGTTAAAAAAGAAGTTAAGGAACAAAAAGACAATTTTTATAAAAATGAGTTTATAAGACAGGCTGGCAATTTAAAGGGAGAGTGGCGCGTGATTAATAATGTACTTAACAAAAACAATAATACCAGGGAATCTATTATATTGCAAAAAGATAATATTGAAATTTATGATGACCTTGAAGTAGCTAATCTTTTTAGTGATTATTTTGCTAATCTGACTGATAATTTGTTTCCACAAATACACTCGTGCTCTTGTGAAAATAGCTTAAGTCTTCAGGAAGAAATTAACCTTAGAAATAGCTATGGTTTTGAACCAATATCTTCTTTAGACGTAGTTAAGGCGATTAATTCACTAAAGAATTCGCATTCGTGTGGTAATGATGGTCTTTCGAATATTCTTTTAAAAAAAGTTAAATTTATGATTTGTGACATTCTTGCATACATTTTTAACATGAGTGTTCATTCTGGTACTTTTCCTCACTCACTAAAAAGCGCTGTCGTTATCCCACTTTTTAAAAAAGGGAATTGCAAAGACATGAACAACTATAGGCCAATTTCACTACTTCCTTCGGTAGCAAAGATTTTTGAAAAAATTATGAAAAATAAAATATTAAGCTTTTTAAATAATGCAAATTTTTTCAGTTCTGCCCAATTTGGATTTAGGAACAATCTGTCTACCGAAGACGCTTTATTGAAACTGTGCTCAGAAATTTATGCCAACTTGGATATAAGAGGAAATATACTGCAGGGTTATTTGTTGATATTACGAAAGCATTCAATATGGTTAACCATAAGATTTTGCTTCGTAAAATTGAAAATATTGGATTTAGGGGTTTTATGCTAGAATGGTTTACGAGTTACTTAGAGTCAAGATGTATAAAAGTTAAAATTGGGGAAAAACTGTCTAACGCTAAATATATTAGACAAGGAGTACCCCAAGGTTCTGTATTAGGACCTTTATTATTTTTGATTTATATTAACTCGTTACTTAAGCTAGAATTTAAAGGCAATCTTACTGCTTTTGCAGATGATTTAGGATGTGTGTATGAAGCAAATGATCTTCTTAACTTAAATTGTGATATTAACTATGACTTGAACTTATTGCGTAATTGGTTCTCACGTCATAAATTATTAATAAGTAACAAAACCAAAATTATGTTTTTCAACCTGTCTTGTCAAAAAAATTATGAAGTGCTATTTAAGTATCATGCACCAGAGTGTAACAAATTTAAACTAAAACAAACGTATTGTACTTGTACCGAAAGTTGTCTGTTTAATAATTCATTATCTTGTAGTAATAATTGTTTCAACATTGAAATAGTAGAGCATTTCAAATATTTAGGTGTTATCATTGATAATAAAATGAATTGGTCCGTACAGACAGAAGCCTTAAGACGTTATTTTCGTTCTAGTCTACGCAGTTTTTATTATTTACAAAATGTCTGTTCTTCGAAAGTAATGAAAATTTTTTATTATGGTATTTTTCAATCCAAGCTTCAATATGGAATTACTTGCTGGGGTGGAACTCAATGGAATAAAATTCAACCACTGCTTGTTTTACAAAAACAAGTAATAAGACGAATATTTAAAAAACCTCGACTATATCATACGTCTCCACTATTTAAAGAAGCTAAAATAATGACTATACGCCACCTGTATTGCTACAAAGTATTGAAAACTATCTATATTAGATCGGGTTATCTGAATAATAGATTTTCTGTTATCTATGGATTGCGTACAAATAACATGTATTTTGTGTCTGTTCCAAGTTTTCGAACCACTGCTTTCCGTAACTTTTACAGCGTTGTTGCTTTCCGTCTATTCAACAGGTTGCCATTGTATATCAGAAAACTAAGAATTTTTAATCTGTTTAGCAAAAAACTTGGTCAATGGCTTCTAGATAAAGATGTCAGTGAGATTGAGGATTTGTTTAATATAATGATTTGATTACTAAATAACAGCTATTAACAATGATTATCACACATTAAGTATTAGATGCACTATATAAATTTTTATGTTTGTATGAATTAGAATTTTCCTTATTTTTTCATTTTTGTTTTGTTTTATATACCTTTCGGTTTTGTATTTTAAAAATATTTTTTTATAACTTAAATAAGTATTGCATTTTGAATTTTGTAGTTTGGTCGTTTTTTAATATAATTTTGGATTAAAATCATTTTAATAATTTTGGATTTTGTTTTTATATATATACTTTGTTCTTTATATAACTTCTTTTTTAATAAGCAGAAAATTTTTTCTTGTATTAAATTACTTCATTTATTTTGTTTTTTCAATAATATATATATAAATTTTTTTTTTCATTTTTTCATTCTTTTGAATTATTTTAAATTTTAACACCCCACTTAATATTAATATTGAATTATATAGAATTAAGTACATTCATGGCATTAAGCACTATTTCTTAAGAAATATAAAATGTCGCAAACATTTTTTAAATAAATAAATAAATAAATAAATATACATGTAGCTAAAAACCGAGATCTATTTTAGAATGGTTTCCATGACACTAATGGCCAAATATTCAAAAGAAACTCCTATTAATATAAAAGTTTTGCAAATAAATTATTTAAAGATTTATAAGATGAAATTTTAGGGTTGGTTACAAAATTAGAGAAGCTCACTTTTTCAAAACCTGTATTAAGTCGGACGCTCTTTCATAGTTTAATGTTCATATAGAGAACCCAAATTCATCCCTAAGTTGCTATCAAATCAATAAATCCCTTCTTTTACTTTCTAATTATTTGCTATTTAATAAAATGAAATTCTAACCGCAATACATTTGTTTTTATAAAGCGATTCTTTGTTTTCTTATGATCTTCGATTCTTAGGTTTATTTTATGCCCTAAAAGAGTAAAAGGGCATATTACCTTTAATATGGTGTTTGTAACCACCGCAAAGGGAAAGTTAGATATGGAAGAGAATATATTTTTAATCGGTCGAACAATAGGGAGCTGTCCATCCGCACGTTGAATGGTCCGAAACCCAAAAAAAATAAAAGTTCTTTGATGAAATTTATACTTTATATTCATGATGAAAAAAAGGCGGAGATTAATCAAATGGGTGTAATCGAAGCATTGGTTCGGATTCTAGTAGCTTTAAAATGCATTACAATCAAACCAGCATAATTCCGAAACCAAGAATGGTATATAAAACCTTCAAATTTGGTACACGGGTGTTCTTTCCTATTTCCTTTACGTCCCTGACATCGCGTCAACTGCAGTTGGTCATTCAGTTGCAATTCAAATGCCTCCAGCATACTTTCCGTTAACTATAAAAGCATATCTTTTAAATTAGTAAAGATAAAACTTTAAATTTGGTACAAGAGCGTTTTATTCTATTTCCATTATAACTTTTCTAAATTGAGAAAGAAAAAAACAAGAGTATTCTGTTTTCTTTGTATTCTAAAATGTGAGGGGAATGAAATTAGTGGTTCGATTAGTTGTCATTTGCCTCCCTAGGCTTAACAAGCATATCTTCGTAATTAATGAAGTTAAAAAATTGAAATTTAGTACAATATAGTTCTGACATGTTTATTTTATGTTCCTGAAATCTGAGAGTTCTTGTCACTGTTAATTGAATTTGTCATGTGTAGGGCATTACTAAGTTAGTTGCATCAACTTACTGTTGTTTCACTACTTTTTTAAAGGAAATAATAGCATTGTTTGATTTGACATAATATTCAATATTTTTGGGGATATAGTCATTCGACTGTAATTTGTCAGATGTTATATCAACCTTCCATATTCTGTGTAGGTAATAGTCACATTGTAAGATTAAAAATGTTAGTTAAAAGGTTTTGTGTTCTATTCAAAAATATTACATCTAAAATTAATTACCTACTTATGTCTATCCGACACAAATTCTTCTTGATATAAATATTTTAGCTGTATGTACATACACTTACAAAATTTCCCAAATTTTTGAAATATTTGTTCTAAATAAAAATTTTTAGATTTTCTATAGGTACCATGCATATTTTTTTAAGGACATAATATAAATTTAAAATATACCACCCATTTTTAATAGGGTGGTGAATATGATGATGAGTTTATTTCTCATGATAACATGTACATATTGTATGTTATTCAATTTTTGTAGCATGCTACTTATATTTATTTTTTTACTTACCGTATAGTAAGGATAATATTATGTCAAGGTTTTGTCCTTCGTTTATTACAACAAATAAAGTAAACTAACATATACACAATATAAAAAAAGTAATTTTCAACATATTGTGTGGTGAGAAGGTAAAAAACTTAAAAAATAGAATACAAGTAGTTATTTTGTTATTATTGTGTTTTTTTTTTGTGTGACAATTCATACAGCAGTGGCAGACCAGATGGTGGTATTTGTGCTGTGGTGAATGTGAATAACCAATTGAAATAAGAGAAACAACTTAAGTTTTTATTTTTATTATTAAAGGACTCAATCAGTAAGAAAAGAGTTTTTTTGCGTACCTATATGTTTTGTATATAAAATACTTTAATAATATTCAAGGTACGAGTAAGAAAATAATGTTTTTATTAGAATATATTAAAATAGTTGTTGAGATTATCAATGAAAGTACTTAAATAATAGTAAATATTGCTTACAATGTGACTATATATGTGAAGGCTATTTGTTAGTTTTTACAAGGACTATTGTCAAATTTGAATTCAAATATGAACAACTTTTGGTATTGAGGATTTTAGTTAGGTCTCCTATACTCGTACATACTTCAAAGACTTGATCAAAGATCATTTAACTAAGTAAAAAGTAAGACAAGTATACCGTAATTAAGTTCCGCTATTTTATAAAAGTCAAACGGTACATTCCTCTTCAGGTTTCCAACGCGCTAAATCAAAATTGGTCACAAAAAATTTTGAGTTTCTCAAGTTTTTGAAAAATTTATATACTGGTCCTATGAGTCTTCTGACTATTTGAAATTAGTAAAAAGTCCCATTGAACATCTTTTCTTACCAATATAAGGCTATAGCAGATCTATAAAGTAATGATTAAAATTGGTAATCAATGTACTTGAATTTTACAGGCCCGGACTATAGTAGAAAAAAAGATTACTTTGTATAATTATTACTTCTTATTTTTGTAATATACTTTGATAATTCAAATACCAGTAAAAAGAATTAAGTATTTCTTTAAATTTAAAATAAAAATAAATAAATCAATCATTATTTGTAATTACTTTGACAATTTAGTATCTTTTTTTAATTAATTATTTTGAAGTAATTAATTATCAAAAAGAATTAAAAAAGTAATTTAAGAATAAAAGATAATTACAAAAGAAATTAAATTTCAAAAATAATTACAAAAATAAATGAAATTGAAATTTAATTATTTTCTAAGAACTATCAAATAAATACTTAATTCCTTTTACTGGTAATTGAATTCTCAAAGTACTATTGCAAAAATTTTTTAATGATTACCAAGTAATTGTACTTGAATTTTACTGGACTGTAGTAGAAAAAAAGACATAGGTCAAAAATTCTATAGGAGCTCTGTCTCATTGAAGAGAGTGAAAAGTCCCAATGTGATTTCTGCAAAAATTTTGTAATGATTACCAAGTAATGGTACTTGAATTTCACTACAGTATAAAAAAAGCAAAAATAAAAAATTTTTTAGGACTTATCTCTCACTAAAAGAGTGAAAAGTCCCAATGTGACTTCTAAATATGGGATTTCTGCAGGTCACCGATTTTTTATTTGTATCCATAGAAATTTTACTGAAATGTACTCAAATTATATTTCTCCAAAACAATTACATTAGAGACTTTTTTGTCAAGAGTCTATTTAGAGTTAAGTGATTAAGTTTACTTTATTGGTATTTTTAAAGGATAATTTTTAAGGATTGAAAGATTACTTTAACAAAGCGAGGCTTAGATACAGAAGTTAGGAATTAAATATAGCACTTGAATATTTCCATTAAAATTTATAATATCATATTTTAAAACTCTTTTGGTATCTTTATTAAAGGCAAAGGCTATTTAAATAAAAACTATAAATTCTTAATCAATTTTTATCTGGATACAATTACATTTATCCGGAACCCAAAATAGACCCAATAAAAAATTGTCTGTTAATAATTATTCAATTGGGTATACCAAAATCACTTAAGAATTTTAATATTTATTTTTTTCCTCTCAAAATTTAATATTATTTTACTTTATAACAATTTTCAAGTGTTGAATGCGGATGTCCTTTAAAGAATATATATATATATACATTTATTTTGCATATACATATATTTTACATACACATAGACATTTTAACATTATTGGTTAAAAAAAAAATTCTCAGAAAAAATTTCTTTTAATTTTTTGTTTCTTTTAACTAAAACGTGCAATACGATAAATAGGATATTTAAAGAACCGTTATTCTATATATATATATATATTTTTTTCAAAATTAATTTTAAATGAAAAAAAAAACAACAAAATATTCTATTTATTTTCACTTAATATTATATATCATTTCATATATAATATAATATTATGACACTTTTATATTAAACTAGCTAATACCCGGTGCGCGTTGCTGCGCCTCTCAATGGAGGTTTAATTGAATTTGATGTTACTGCAAAAAGTTAACACAAAACTTCACACGGTTTACACATGTAAATTTTAAAATGTGTGAAAGCAATCTTTTTAAAACGATTTTTCTAGGATTATTCTAGTAATTTTTGAAACTTTCTGTAATTCAAAGCAGTACGAACTACTTTCCAAATTTTGACGTAATTTACTTCCAAAAAATTTTTTTGAAAAATCGCAAGACCGACTGTTAACAGACTCAACTCCATTTTCAAGTTGCTTCACACATATAAAATTTGAGTCAAATCCGGTAACATTAAACCGGTCAAATCGTTTCTACTTTAGAGTTAAGTAACGCAAAAATCTATTAAAAGCCATTGTGCCCCACTGGGTTAACGGAACTACACTTTCTCTTTGGGCAAAGCAGTATTGCGCAAAATTGGACGTAATTTGCTTCCAAATCACTCAACAAAATTTTTTTGGGGCTATCTTTTTAGCCAAAGCAGTACTTCGCAAATTTTGACAATATTAGCTTCCAAAATTATTTTGACCAACCGTCGGGCCGACATGGGTTAACAAATTCCATATCTGTTAATAGTGTCAACTCAATTCTCACAGGGGAGCACGTATACAAAATTTAAAGAAAATCGGTCAAATCGTTTTTAATTTAGAGTTAAGTATTGAAAAAACCTATAAAAAGCTGTTGGCCCCAATGGGTTAATGCAAGTCAATAAAATTTTTTTCTGAGTTTTCTTTTTAGCCAAAGCAGAATTTCATAAAATCGGACAAAATTCGGACCCAACATTTTTTTTGACACCCCGTCGGCCCAACATGGGTTAATAAATTCCAAAACTGTTAATAGTGTCAACTCAATTCTCAAGGAGCATCACGTATACAAAATTTGAAGTCAATTGGTCGAACCGTTTCGAATTTAGAGTAAAGTATTGAAAAAACCTATAAAAAGCTTTTGGGCCGCAATGGGTTAATGGAACTCAATAAAATTTTTTTTGGGGATTTCTTTAAAGGTAAAGCAGAATTTCGTAAAATCGGACAAAATTTGGGCCCAAAATTTTTTTTGACCACCCGTCGGCCCGACATGGGTTAACAAATTCCAAAACTGTCAATAGTGTCTACTCAATTCTCAAAGAGCATCACGTATACAAAATTTGAAGTCAATCGGTCAAACCGTTTCGAAGTTAGAGTAAAGTATTGAAAAAACCTATAAAAAGCTTTTGGGCCGCAATGGGTTAATGGAACTCAATAAAATTTTTTTTAGGGATTTCTTTAAAAGTAAAGCAGAATTTCGTAAAATCGGACAAAGTTTGGGCCAAAAATTTTTTTTGACCACCCGTCGGCCCGACATGGGTTAATAAATTCCAAAACTGTTAATAGTGTCTACTCAATTCTCAAAGAGCATCACGTATACAAAATTTGAAGTCAATCGGTCAAACCGTTTTCATTTTAGAACAAAGAAGTTTAAATACTTGCACCACAGCCCCAACTTGGCGGTCCGTTAGAGCAAAATTTTTGGGCCACGATTTCTTTCCGTACCCAAAAACCCCTATATACAAATTTTCATGAAAATCGGCTGGACAGTTTAGGAGTCTATTCGCTACATACAAACAAACAAACAAACAAACAAACAAACAAACAAACAAACATACACACAAACATTCCCTTTTATATATATAGATAAATGTCAAAATATTTTTTTATTGCATGCTATTAATATCGTATATAAGTAAAATATAGCATATATAGCATGAACGCATATATGTGTAAGTACAAATATTCCATGTACTGTAGTTAAACACAAGAATATGAGAGATGAGAGAAAAAAGGATTGTATGTCAATTTTTATTTTGGTTTTTTAACTTAAATAAAATAAATTACAAAAATAACAAAATTTATTTTTTGGAAAAATATATTTTGTTATTGTAAATGTGTATATTTTAATATACAATTGTAAGTATATGTAACGTACATTTTGAAAAAACAAAAATTAAGTACACATACGTACCTACCTACATAAAAAAGTGAAATATATTGAAAGATTATCTGTTTTATAATACTAAGATCACATGATATATATTTAAGATCGTATAGTATTTATTTTCAATATTTATATATGTATTTATAAATTATTTATATGTATATATATATGTATATATGTATGTGTATATATACACATTAATATTGTCTTAAATAAACTTATTAAGATAATAAATATTATAAAGTGTTGAATTTATTTTATTTATCTCATGATATTAATATATCAAGACAGAATATTTAACCCTCGGTTACTGTCCTCTATTTTCGTTACGTAGTTACTATCCAGGGGTGGAAAACACCCCATACATTCAAATGCGTATTTGAACTGCTATATAACATAAATATCTTAAGGCATTTTTTTTCCAGATTAAATCAGTAAAAATTCTACAAATTTAGATATATAAACTTCATTTTATTAAAAACTAAATAAATAAATATATAGTAAAAACAAAAAATACTCCATTTAATAAGAAAATAAAAAAAATTAAAATTAAATACTTTTTAAATTATCACAAAATCTATAATTTTCATGCCACGTTCTTGCAATTGGTTGTTTTTGAAAGCAGAAATATAACAAATAAAAGTTTATTAACAAAATTTTTTTCAACAGGAACAATTTTTTAGAGAAAAATTTTATTAAATTAATGTAATTTATCTCACCAGTTTTCAGTATTAAAAAAAAAAATTCCAAAAACAAATTTGTGATTTTGCCTCCAAATTGTAGCAATTCACACAAATTAATTTTGTACGCTTTTGTAGCTATGGCAATTCAAATATTAATTATTTTTATTTAATATAATAATATAATATTATAATAATAAAAAAAAAAAAGTTCCCAATTATAACTCAAATATCTACCATAATACAAAATTTCGTTATTATGAATAAATTTTGTGTCAAGATTACTGTCGGGGGTGTAATCTACCCCATTTTGTAAAAAAATTTTGTGTCAAGATTACTGTCGGGGGTGTAATCCACCCAGACCCATTTTGGATTGCATTTTTCGAGGTCTTTTTTTATCAAAGCCCACATTTAATTTACACAAAATTAAAAAAAAATATCCAAAACGAGATTACATATTGGTTTGAGATCAACTACTACAATTTTTCGTATGTATTTTGTCTTGTAAACTTGATTTGGGTGGATTACACCCCATGGACAGTAACCGAGGGTTAATTATATATTAAAGATTTAAAGTTATACTTATCAAGTATGTCATATTAAAAAATTTTGAATTTATAATTCAGGATGGGTTTTTTAAAAGGAGGAATCTTTTTCTAATCATAATGTACAACTAGAAAATTAATAAAATTAAAAATAATCAGATTTTAGATTATAAATATTAATTTTAAAATACAGTTTTGATGTTGATAATAAAAAATTTAAAAATATAAATGATAAAAATTCAAACTATAACTTCTAGATTTTAATAGGTAGTAGTTGCATAAAATTTTAAATTTGTTTCGTGTATACTCATCGATCGTCTCATAAACAAATTTTTTTTTCAAATCAAGATATTTTATGTTTAACATGTTAATATTTTAGGAATTCTAGTGACTTAAGGTAAAGTCCCAATGTACGTTATGCTTGCGTCGCTTACTTACACTTTTACACACTTTTACAGCTAAAATATATTACACTATGGTCCGTATTTTTAAAGTACGAGTAGATATTAGATATTGCCAATACTTAAATATATATTAAATATTTATTAACAAACTTTGTTCCTCCAATTAAGCATTGTTGAGTATTATCGAGTATTAAGTGAATCTAGCTTATAGTCAATTTATTACAGATAATAACATGAGTAAATATTTAGTAGATAAAAGTTAAACATTATCAAGTACAAACTTAGTAAAGCTCAAGTTTTAGCATTATCGAGTATCTACTCGTATTTTATAAAAGCGAGCTAAATTATCTGATGTAGCAATGCTCAATGACAAAGTAGTCAAAGCGAAGCAAAGTTAAAAAAGTTAAAAACTAACCCATTTTCAATTAAACGTTTTTTTTATAAAATAAGCAACAAAAAAGAATAAAATATAAAGCAACTGAAACGCTTGCATTTTGATTTAAAATTGATTACTTAGTTTATATTCGCCTTTTAAAGCATATGAAGCGAAGCAAAAAAAGCGTTCATTAGGGTTTTACTTTTAGAATTTATTTGAAAAGCAATTATTTAATATCAAATTGAAATTTATTTATATCTCCCTTATCTTACTAATATACAAGTGAAATCCGTCTCAAGTCGCTCAGGATTCATTCAGAAATTGCGTTACATCTTTTTTTACGAGTTTGAAATGTCCTTGTTGAACTTTAATTATTATTGAACAAATAATAATAACTATCAAAATTATTGAAAAGTTTTTTTGTTACTTCTCCTCCACTCCTTAAGAGACTAAAGGGGCATTCTGCAAGTCTACTTAGACTAGGCTTAAGTTTCTCTAATCGTATTTTTACAAAGCCGTTGCTTACTCGACTATAGCTTATTTTATATTACGATATAAACTATTACGATATAATTATACAATTTTACGATATTTTCTTTTTAAAGATATTATCTGACTGGGATTTTAACTCGAGAATATTCTATTGAAAGGTCGGTGTCTTATCCAATCCACAATTGGTCACATTGAAAAGATCCTAGATATTCTCCATAAGATAAATAGATATTTTTGTGGTAGAAAAAAATGAAGAATTTGGTTTGGTGGGTTCTAATATTAGTAATCCACAAAATACTTTTTATTGTTTAATTTATCTATTAACATTATTTTATTAAAATCTTTAATTTAGATTTAATAAAATATTGTTAAGATAACATTGAAAATTTTGTTAAAGTTTTTTATAAGGGTATTTAGATTTACGTTTACTTACTTAATTCAATAATTTTTTAAATCCAAATCCAATGTTAACTCTCATTTAATTTATTGAATACAATCTTTTGTTTTACATTATATTCAATAGAATTAAAGATCTCATAAATTGTTCAATAAATTTAATTCCATTATAAATATAGGTATTAAAAGTAAGATAATTTTTTTAATTATTATTTTCAGAATTATTTTTCATAAACAAAGGAATACAATTATGTTTATCCTTCGACTTGAAGAATCCTTGAATCTAAAATTAACAATTTATCTAATAAATTGCAAATACTAAAGGTTATTATTAATAGATTATTATTAATAGTATTAATTGTAAATTTAGAATAAGAATTTTTTTAATTATAAAATTCCAATAACAAATTTATTAATAGGCGAATGTCCTTGTAACTCTTAGTTAAATAATCAAAAAATAATTCTAAACACTGGAGTCAAGGACCTACAAATTATGTGAATTGTCTAATACACTCTATCTAATAAATCTCGTCTTGTCTAGCATCTAACCAATAAATTTTGGTTTGTTTTTCAAACAAAATGTTTGTTAAACTTTTGTCTGATTTTAAAAGGATATTATGTAAAATTAAATTACAAGGTAATCCTTTTTATTCTCCTTTAAATTATACAAGGATTCAGATTTTATGATTATATAAAATAAAAGTTTATATACAATAATCTTTATAGTTTTATAATTATGGGATATATTGATATAAAATGACCATTTGTGTCTGCATTAAGAGAATTTAGAATATTACAGGAGTCCTGGTGTTGTAGTGGTTAGGTAGATGGTTTATTAAATGATATAATGTGAGTTTGAGTCTTGGACTGGTCACAAAGCTTTTAATTGGAAGTAAAGTTACTGAAAAAGTTATTAGTCTTGAAAAGTCCGTCTTGTAACCAAATGCAAAAACCAATGATAGTATTAGTAAATTTTGTTAAATCCACTTATTTTTTTTCCAAGGTGGTTTCAAATTAAAATCTACGGTGAAACTGAGTCTGTTTCTTTGTCAGACGAATAGGTATTATAATGGCTTCGATTTGCTGTTAAACTGTTTCAAAGAATCGCAAATTTTAAAATTCTTAAGTCCCGTTTTGTCGTAGTCCCAATTTTCCAGCATATTATGTTATCGCGGGTTACTCGTGATATCCTTAACACCAAATTTATGAACAAGATTTTCCTGACTCCTACAATTTTGCTTTCATTTTAATTAAGCACGAAAAAGAGTTTTTTGGGACTATCAGGACTATCAGGGACTATATTTGAGACCTAGGACAATCAAGGATTTGGAACACGTATGGTAAAACATTTAAAATTTTATTTTAGAAATCTTTCGAGATTCTGCCCTTGAATAAAAAAAGTTACAGATTCCATCGTATTCCCTATTTCATCCCTGTACAAATCACCCCTGCAGTATGAATTTAAAATTTAAATTTTTTCCTGTTTTTTTGTTCTTATTTTTGTGTAGGTGGTCATTGTAAATTGGATTATAATACTGCTTGGAATAAAAGAATTGTTTTAACTTTTTTCTTCTATTCATCACTTAGTCGTTAGATTGATTTCCTTAAAAAAAAAGAAAATATAAAAAAGGAATGGGGTAGGGGAAAAATTTAATGAGGGAAGTTCTGAAACAATGAAAGAAATTTTTTCCATCTTGTTAAATGAGAATAACACATTTCAAACAATATTTATGGATTAATTGTATAGTTGATGGGAAACAATTTTCTAAACTTTATTAGTATCCAACAATTATTAATGTATTTTATTTAAAAATGGTGTCCTGGTGCAGAGTGTAATAAAGTATTTAGAATAAGGGATGGAAAGAATTTATTCTAGAACGAAACGCCTACAGGAAAATACCATAAAAAATTTTCAGAACTTTTTTACTTTAAAGTATTACAATTCTGGGAAAAGTTCATTTAAAAAAGACTGTAAAAATAAAAATTGTAGACTAGAACTGACTAAGTATCTTTAAGATTTAATTTAACTAGATTTAGAAGATGTCAGAATAGGAAGTCGCATTTTTTTGTCAATTATGTTATATGTTTAATGGTTTTATGGCGCCATTTTTGCTTTTATGAGTAATATCTAATTAATAACTATTCATAGCTGTTGGAGGATAACAGTTTTCAATGAAGTAATGTTATTTATAAAGGTTTCCAATGCTTGTACAGTCCACATCCTGTCATCCATGTAACTAGACAGTTAAAAGCGAGCCTTGTTTATATTGAAGATGTAAAAGGACTGTACATATTATGTACCAACATATATTAAATTAGAGTTTGACTGGAACTTTAGTTTCTACTTTTTTGTTTTAGGTAACTTATAAAGTTAACCAAAAAACTCATTACTCAAAATTTTGCTTTTGTGACATAAACCTTTCTTGTTCTTAAATTTTCTATTGAAAATACAATTCAAGTCTAATTTATTAAATTTTAACATGATATTTGCTCGTACTTAGATAAGTAATTCATTATAAATTCTAAATTTTAATAATCAAAGAAATATTTGGCATTTAGAAAAGAAAGAAGTTGGCAAAAAATCCTTAAGAAAAAATTTCGGAACACCAAAATTCAAAATTCTTCATTTTGAATATTTTTTATTTCAGATAAATAGATCGATTTATGAAAACCAAATATTTTGAACGGTAAAATTGTAGAAAAACTTAATTTAAACATCGGCAAAATGTTGATTGGAAAAATCGGAAAACAGTACACAACCCTAGTTATATAACTAACTAGAAAACCCTTAAAATTTTTAAAAATTCATATACCTAGAAGTGGATAAAAAAAGTCGAGCAACTTGAACGCATAGACAAAAAGTACACTAAATTTGCCATATCTTTTAAGACTCTTTGAAGGATTTTCGGTATATATAAGTTCATCAATCTTATGAATTCGATCAGAATTTAGCTAGTGTGTGCATCCGTTCGTCTTTCTATCTGACCGCACGATAACTAAACTTAGTGCAGTGGATTCGAGTAGCTACCATAGAAATTTATTAATATCATAATTATTATACTGAAGCAGACAATTTGTGGTATTTTGTGAAAAGTTGTTGCACTTAAGGGCAAACTTTTACCGAAATATAGTTGAAGCAGTGTAAGAGCTTCGAATGGCTTTTATTTCGAAATTCAGAGTATAATAAGTTGTGTGTTTTAAATTTGGCAAAAGCAATTACCCAAATGATATACAGTCTTCTCTAAATTCCTTTTTGTTTTAATTATTCCTGATGTTTATTTGTCACAGAACCGTTAACATAGGCTTTTAAAATTTTGAGATTTTGAAATTTTGGATTTTGGAATTTTTGATTTGTTTTTTGGAAATAAGTTCGTTACGCTTTAAATACTCTTTGGTACAATATCAATTTTTTTAAAGTTTAAAGTTCTGATCCTAAAATGGAAATTATCCAACGATGCAATTTTTAAATATCAGTTCAAAATCCTTTAAAATATCTTATGTACTTTATCAGCCAATAACCACTTCATATTTTGTCATCGACATTTTGATTTCTCTAGCGAAATTTTCAAAAAAATTAAAAGTTTCAATTTAAAAGTTTAAAATAATTTTCATGGGAAATTTTTGTTTTTCGAAATTCCCCATAGTAAAATATTTAAATTTTTAATTTTTCTCTCGTATCTTTAGTTTTCATCCCCAAAAAAAAACCATTCACTGTCCCGTGTTTTATTTCTATATGGTTTACAATTACCTTGAGTGACATAAAAAATTACTGTAATGTAACAAAGTCATCAGTTTAAAAGGAAAAATTGCGTAAAAACACATACACACACACATACACAATCCAAACCATTTTCATTTTTGCAAATTCAAAATGGAAAAGTGGTCCTTTTCAGTGATAGGAAAATGTTGTGCTGGAAAAGTTGAATATTTCGAAATTAAATTTGAATAATTAGGTCGAAAATTAAGATAATAAAAAAATAAAGAAACTAGGAAAAACAAATAAATGAAAATTGTTAATGGAAAATTTAAATGATTTGGACCAAATAATAACAAATTTAAGTAACAAAATACAAAATTGGTTTTGTTTTATTACAGGACGACTCAATTTTTGGAAGGGAAGTATAAGAACAAAAATGAGTAAAAAGTAAAAATCTGTTAAAACGTAATTTTGGATCTGAAATAGAAAAATTTCCGAATGTGTTCATGAATTAATCAGAGCGTAGAATAAAGAAAATAGTATAAATTAAAAAAGAAACATTAAATTAAATTTTACATTTCTATTGAAATTAATCAAAAAACATTTTAAAAATGAATTCGGAATTTTAAAAAAGAAGAGAAAAGAACTTCTATATTCATTTTAATTGATGTTGTAGGAGTTTTAAAGCATGAGGATGAGGAAGGTTTTCATTAAACTTTTATTTATTATATTTTAATAAGGGACTATGCGTATTAGATATATGTGGTTCTCTAACTTCCAAAATTTCCTTTAAAACTAGCAGAAACAGGTTATTTTAAAATTCTTTATCTAAATCGAACCTAACGTCGCACACAAATGAAATTAAAATTATATAATATACTCTTTTCACATGAACTTGGTTCTTTTTAACAAAAAATTAGCCGTTCTTCAAATTAGTTTGGTACAATTTTTAAAAACGCTCCCTTTATTTGGGAAACAGAAGCCAAACTTACATAATTTAGAAAACCTAGTCCTCAATTCAATAATATAAACTGAAAAAGGTGAACAAATTAAGATATGTACTCAAAGATGGCACTTTAACTTTTGGGGGCTATTTTTTAAGGCGGGCTTAAGTGTTGAGATTTTTAATATTTCTTTCAGTATTTAGGTTCTATACTATTCAACCTGTGAGTATCTCTTTTCAAATACCTATAGTGATTCAACTACTGGATCACAAGAAACTGAACTGAATAAAGCCAGACTTAGTTGATTTGAAGCTTAGGACTATTTGTATTTGAAAAAAGTTCAAATTCATTTGTAAACAGACGAATTTAATTAGAAAAAGGACCAAGCTAATGTGAAAAGAAAAAGGTTATAAATCAGGGAGTATTTTCAAAGATTGATTGACTAAGTTTTTTAAGACTTAACAATTAATAAAAAACTATTATCAGTTCACAGGACTTTAAAATCAACAACTTCAGCAGTTTCATTACAACAAAGTATGTTACGAAATCTACAAAGCTTATAAATTCCGTTCTGACAGAACAGAAATTAGCATCAACTAAACTAAAATAACCAGAAATAATAGCTTGCGTAAAAATCACATGTGAATAAATTGCACAATGTGTCGCATTTGCACAAAGTTCCTGTTTTCGGAGGACTTAAAAAACAGAAGCGTGAAGGAAAGTATGATGAGACGTAAAAGTTAGGCAATATTAATATCTGTGAGTATTGAAAAACTTTAGAAAATAATTGAGAGAATGTCAATTAATAATATCACAACAATAAAGGAAGCCGAATAGGAACAACACCAATGAGCTCTCCAAGGAATGTTCCAGATTGAAAATCCTATTGCACCACAAGATATTTTAGAAGTATCAGCTGACACGAAGTAGCCTCTCATGGCCAACATATTATACAAAAACTTGATGAGGATAGCTGCCCTTTATTCCTCAGAGATTTCTAAGGTGCTTTTCCTAAAGAACGGATAAAGAACCGTTCGAAAGTTTTTTAAATTAAAATTTTTAAAAATCTATTCTTAAATTTTTATCTATTAGCATTATATTTTAGTACATTTCTAAATATTCTAGAAAAATATTAGTAATCAATTTATCATTGATATAGTTTATTTCAAAGAGAGAATTAAAATTTGGAAAAGTTCATTGGCTTAAAATTAAAACTTTTTATATTATCTTAAAAATTTAAACAATTTAAAATCAACAGGTTTAAATTTAAAGCAAATTTTGAAAAAAAAAACTTCATTTTTAAATTGAAAATATTTATACTGTGTGTGGAGATAAAAATATGAATCAGATTATTAAAAATTTTTTTGAATATAAATTATAATTATTTTTATTTAAATTTTTAAATATTAAAACTTTTTAAATAAAAAAACAAATTTATTTAAATTTAAAAATAAAAAAAGTTTTAAAGTTTCAATTGATTTAAATGAAATTTTCAAAGTTTTTCAATTGAATTTTAATCTTTTCTTAGAGAATAAAAAAAACCAATTTTTAACTTTAAAACTCAAATCAAATTCAAAAATAAACTATTTTATAAGTTTTTAATATAAATAATATGGATTCAAGTTTTCTTTTTTTTTTAATCTTAAAATATTCATTTTAGAAATTTGAATAAATCTTAAGTATTTATAAGTATTATTTAGAATTTAAATTTAGAAACTAAAGATTATACAATATGTTAAAAAATTGTGGAGTTAGAATATTAGAAATGAATATGTATTTATTATATAAAATAATATTATTTTGATTTGAAATGAATTTAAATAGTATTATTACTTAAGAGACTTGGTGACGCAGTTATTCCTCCGCCCCCGAAACTGTTTGGTAATAATACTGTTTAAATTCATTACGAAGTAAGTTTTTTTTCAATGGATTCAAACTAAAAAATATGAACTTTCATAAAATGTGGGGATTAATGCCACACTCGAATGGATACTTCAACTGATTGTCCAAGGCCAAATTGAGGAAGAAGAGACATAGGAAGGAAATAAATGTTATGGCTAAGAAACATAAGACAGTGAACAGACGCTTCAGATATAGGAGACCTAATGTGCATAGTCAGGAATCGCATAAGTCACCAAAAGTTAATCAACAGTATCATATGATCGCTAACATCCAATAATGGATATGCAGCAAAAGAAGAAGAAGAAGAGATATCTTCTAATAAAAATTATGAATAAACACACGATTATATACTGCATATTATTCCCTAGATTTAAACATTTGAATTTTGGGTTCTGCTTTTGTTTGGTTCTACATGAGTTGTGCCTGTACAAAATCGCTTCATAATTTATTTAAAATCGTCGCGCTGAACTACCTTTACCTTTAGTATCTCTATTAAAGTCACCGTCATTACAGCTAACTGTCAATGTCACTGTGCACTGTCTAAAAACAACTGATATATGACATTTAAAGGTACTAAATAAGTTTCTATTACCACTTACTAAACGGATCAACAACTTTGTTCTACCACCAATTTTAACAGAGCTAACTTTTTAGGGGTCACATATAAAAAAAATTTGAGGCCAATAACTTATTAGTTTCAGTTAACTTTTAAACTTCAATACAATCCAATTTTTCAAATCTTAATTTTTGTTTAAATTAATAAATTAAATTAAAGCAAATCAGACCATCAAGGCTTGGATTTATTTCTTTTTTGATCTTTGAATTTTGAATTTTTGATCACTGTCTAAAAATCCCTAAGTTGAAGACTATATCTTTCGTACTTTAAGATTACATATAGTTAAAAATATCATAGACGGAAGCATTTTAATATATTAATCACAAAAAAATTAATTTAAGTTTTTCTGCAAATTGACGTCTGCTACTAGAAATAATTTGCAAAATTTTAATGCGTGATTAGAAAAATATTGCGGTATTTAATAATAGAAAATTTTACTAGAATTTCATAAAATTCAAAGCACGTGAGATTAAGTAAATAAGTACTTTTATTTAGCGTTTTTTTTTAACACGCTTCCAAAAGTAATCCAGACCTTGCTTACACTACAATAGTATTTAATTTAAATTAACAGCTGGGTGGCACAGTGGTTGAGTACCAACCTTTCATGCGGAAGGGTTCGAATTCTAGTGAAAGTGAAAAAACTTTTCTGGTTTTCGACTCGACTCAGCTACCATTCGCCATTGGGTTCAAATTAATGGCATAATCAATAATTAATAATTATAAATCTTTAACAAAAAAAATCTTTAATACAAAAATATAAACAAATGCAAAATATGAACAAATAGGTAACTTAATTAAATAATATAACTCGCAGATATAGAATACCATATAAGTAAAATATAAAATATTACAATATAAACAAAAAATAGAATTGTAAATATTGAAAATCTAAGACGTTGCTACATGTTATAAGGCCTAGTACTACCTCATGTTTAAATTGTATGTGGAATTCAATAAGACCAATTCTAATAACACGAATATAATATTACCCCCTGTTCCAACATCTACCTATAGTATAGACATGCTTATTAGCCTAACAGTTGAATAGTTAGCACTTAAAAAAAAAAAAAAAATTGAATTACTTAAGATCACATTTACTTTGACTTAAATTTAATTGATAATTTTTCAATGTCAAATCAGTCATTATACTATACATGGAATATAAACAAAATTTTATTTAATGACGAATTACTACACTATCACAGAGCGCAGAAATTTTTTAATAATAATATAATTGTCATTCAAATTAAAGGTATTAAGATATATTAAGATATATATTATTCAAAACAAATTATATTTGCATTCTTATTTATTCTACATCAAAAATAAACATACTGTTTTACAAAAACTCACAAATTTCTACCCATTTGGTTTTATTTATCTTCTATAAATAAAAAATTAAGTTCGATTAATCGATATTTTTATGAAATTAAGGAAGATTTTAATTTGAGAGGTAAATTATAGTGATTAATATCATTTGGTTAAATACTAATACATGACTCTGTGTATTAAATTATAAATATACTTATGTGCATATATATATATATATATGGGTCGGGTATATTAAAATTGATTCTCCGTTTGTAACGCATTGATCTAGACGAGCTAGATATAGTGTCTAGGGTACGTATCGGATCAGCATCGAAAATTATATCGATCTAGCTATGTGTTTTTGTCCGTCCGTCCGTCCGTTTGTCAGCACGATAACTCAAAAACTAAAAACGCTAGAATTTTGAAATTCACACAAGGTAATTTTTTGACAATTTCTTTTGGTGTGGGACCAATGCTTTGCCATACAACTTTTTTGCACCAATATAAATTTCTTCAAAACATATATTATACTAAGAGGATGAAAATTACACACGATTAGTTATATAATGAATCGAGCACTTATATGAAGTTTCAAAATGTTACGGCTTCATTTTCGGGTACAAAGTTGTCAATTCGAAAACTGTGAATCTAATGACGCTACGAGTGTAAAATTAAAACTGGGCAGTTATAGTAATAAGGCAAGTTTCCTGGCAAAGTTGGACATTATTCGGACCAACTTTTAGTGTGGGCCTAAGAATTGGGGTAAAAAATGGGTTATTTTTCTTTTTCATATTTTTTTGTAGCATAAGGGAAATCAATAACGATTTATTTTATTTTATACATCATAAACGGTATCTGAAAGTTGACAAGGCCAACTATAATTTTAATTCATAAATATTAAATTTAATTCCTAGAAACTGAGAAATTATATTAATTTCTTTGAAGCCTGCCGTACATTGTTGTTTAAATCTTTAAATAAATAATTGATTAATTTAATGGAATTAATAAAAAATATGATTACAAATTTGTGTTTTTTAACATTAATACTTTGGAACATGATCTGTTCTCATTTGCTTCTCAATGGATTTTTCTGATAATAAAATTATATTAAAATTCGGTGAACTATTTAGTTACGAGAATAATAGGGATGAGTAAAAAGTATTCATAACAATACAATAAACAATAGTTGGTATTTTTTAGTTTTTCAGAATTTATAAAGTAATCAAAATTTAATATCAAATAACAATTGTTTTTACGCCCACTATTAAAAAAATAAACCTACCCACTATCATAAAATATCTCAATTTCAATTAAAATTTAATAAAATAAATTATTTTAGTGCCAAAATTTAAATATTGGACATTGTATACAAGACTGGCATCAATTATTTGTTTTTTAATAAACGCAATTATCCAATTACAGTAAAATATTGTACAGTTTTTTATACCCTATGATCTATATCAGATAAATTTTAATTCGAAAAATTTAATAAAACAATAAATATAAACCGAAATAATAAATAACCAATATAATTCACTAATGGAGATGATGCGATATCGAATCCTTTGAAATTTAATCAATTCTAAAATGGGTTCGAAAAGCACTAAAGTTAAATAAAGGAAAATAAACTTATGGGCGTCGATGTGATATTGTAATATAAGTTTTCCTAGTACCTCATACGTCACCGTGTAAAACAGCACATATTATAGTGTATCTCATATCAAAGCTGGTGAAATTTCAATACGTTGGTACTTAACGAAACAAAACAGTACCAGTACTATTACTGGAAAAATATTCAGTAAAAATTAAGTATTGTACTGGAATGTACTATTACTTTACCAGTACATACCATTACTTACCAGTACTATATATATATATATATCACTACCAATCAGTAAATTACCAGTACTTTAGTACTTAATCAATACTGCAAGTATTTACCAGTACTACCAATACTATTAAAATAATGGTACCTTCCATACATTTTTACTGATATTTGTATATTTTCAAGTACCAGTAAAAATACTGAAATTTTACTGAATATTTTTTCCAGTATCAGCACTGGCACTTGATTTGACTTGAACAACGTCAGCTCTGTCATATATGTTATCACACAAGTTTTCAATTATACAATTGATTATTGTTCCCATGACAACCGAATTCTTATGTATATTAAAAAAATCACTATCAAACCAAAGATAGTCATATGTCTAAAATGTGGATAAATAGCTAATAGACACTTGTGGCATGATAAATTAGTCTTACTTTCAATTTTAACCAACACAATTTTTGACTTCTTGTCATTTAAATTAAAAAACACCCAAATTAAATCTAATTTTTCTACAATTTGTTATTAGCCTAAGTAATATTTTATGAATATTTTATGAATTAAATATTATTCTATTTTGTAATCACTCATATTTACACCCACATTTTAGACATATGCTTTCTTTTTTTTTTAATTTGCACTCCACATGTATGCCATCTTCTTACATAATAATCATTTTTGTGTTCCACTTAATTTAAAAACTTCAATATTTGTTTTAAATTTTTATGAAGACAACAAAACCATGGTGCGATCATTTTAAGAAAGGAAGGAAGAACAAAAAAAAAAAAAAATTAATTCAAAACAAGAAATAACTTTAAAATGAACTGAAAATAAGATACACCATCTTTTTCCTATAATAACAACATAAATTTCTTTAATAATTAATTAAATTTACTTGAAGTAACAATTTCTTTTATATTCTTAGTCTTGTGTTACACAAACATCATTGACCTAATTTCCTATAGAAATAAATTAAAACAACAACAAACATAAACATTAAACATTAAGAAACATAAAATAAACATAAAAAAAAAAGAATGCAAAAATATTATGGTAAATGAAGAAGGATTAAATTTAAGATAAGAAAGAAAGGACGCATTAACTAAGTATATTAAAGTTGTAGAAACTGTTTTTCTAAAAACAAATTGTTCTATTTAAGTGGAATACTTTTAACTCTACAGTTTTGATAGCCTTTCAAAAATAATACGACTCCTTGCAATTATTATATTGAAGATTATAGCGCGCCAATATGAATGAATTAAATTAATACCATATGCTAAACAATATCATCAGTGTCTCTAATTAATTCCTTAAAGAATATTCTCTTTATAGTCTCCTATAGCCAATATAATAGTAATATACCTATGATCTCTAACGCAGAATATGTACCACGAAAAGGAAGTAACAGATATACCGAAACGTTGAATTTATAAAATATTAAGGAACGATCAATGAACCTGTTAGGTTATTGTAACCAACAAAAAATAGCTTATATTACCAACAACCAATTGTAACATAGATCCGTAGTCAGCGGCACTGCAGCCCCTAATTGTTTTCTCAAATCAATGATTATGAATGTCATTATATTACATTATATTACAGTGCCGATTTGTCATGTAATGAAACATCGCATAATATACATGAAACATAGCATAATGTATGAAACAGCATGATAAACATGTAACATCCCACATTTTAAATTAAACATCGCATAATTTTGTTAAAACTTCGCATAATGCACTTTAAGTAAAGCACAATGTACAATAAACATCGCATATTTATACATGAAACATCGCATGTATAAATTGAAAATTTATAAAAATTACATTACACTTGTTGGTTTTTACCTATAATCATGATAATCATTAGACAAAATAAATTTTAGATTAAAATGCTTCGCCCCTGAATTTGACAAAAGATAAGTTGTGGTTCTATCATAATTTTTTTTTGCAGTTGATGCCTTTACGTTTTTTTAAAAAAAAATATTAAATTTATTTATTTTATTTTATTTTTCTTGTTTCTTTTAAAATTATTATCAAACACCTACACATAATTTTTAAGAAATTTTCATAAATTTAAAAAAAAAAAAAAAGAAAGGCAAAAAAAAAAATATTTTTAAATCTCTAAAATAATAATCAGACATGAAATGAAGAGGAAATAAGAGATAACAAAAAAAAAATGTATTTTTTTGTTTTGTGGGAATATCAATTACAGAATTAAAGAATTAATAGAACGATATTATAGGGCTTTTTGCCTCGGGTTTTTTTTTTTTTTTGGATAAATTGAAATGGAAAAATTTTTTCAGAATTCTATGTTTTGGCTTTGAACTCGTTATATTTAGAATTTATTTTTTTTTTGGTTTTTTTTTTTATAATTAATGTCCAAGTTAATTTAATTTGTCAATGGTATAAAAAAAAAAAACGACAACAAAATAAGTAAAATAAATATTATAATAAAATATTAAAATTTGCAGATTGTATTAATGTTATTTTCGCCTACGCTTTGTTAATAAAATAATTTAATTTTTTTTGCTTAGATTATTTTTCCAGGAATTACAGACAATTTTGTGGTAATGTTATATCCATGTATGTATTAGAATTATTTTGATTTGGTTTAATTGGTTTGTTTATTTTTAATATAAGTTAGGAAAAGGAAGTAGAACCATGACTAAGTATAAATAATGGAATATTTAGATTTTCGTATGTCTTAAAGGATTAAAGGTCCTGAAAAAGTAATTTACTTTAAAAAATTACAGAAATTATCGCAATTATAAATTAGTTTGTTTAATTTATTTGAAAATTAAAATGAAAAGGACATTTGAACTCTAAAATTAACCTCAAGGAAATTTTATATTGGAGGTGTTGAAAAAAATGGATGATTAAGTCATTTTTCTTAAAAGTATGTGAGTTTTTAAAGAAACAATTAATTAAATTTGATCCTACTTTAAAAATATAAATTTTAGCATTGTCATTTGTAATTAAAGATGTAATACCCCATATAGATCATATTTGGGAAGGTAAGAAGCCCAAGTTTTTTATACTCATATAGTATAAAAGTATTTAGCACATAATATAAAACTGATTTAAAACACTTCGAACTCTAGTCTAAATCTTATAGTTTTAACTAATAATGGAGTTCGAAACAGACTAATTTTTATTTTAATTACTCCAATTTCTGAAAGCTTTAAATTAAGCTAGGTATATAAAAATATATTCTTAAAATAATTTATATATTGTTTCACTTTGCTATTACAGTGATAATTTACAACCAAGTAATTAAACCTACATTTTTAAATGGCATTCAACTTTGGGGTTGTGCCAAGCAAACACATATTAAAAAAATACAAACCTTTCAGAATAAAGTCCAACATAACATAGTAAGTGCTCCCTGGTATGTACGTAATAGTGACATTCACAGAGGTTTACAAATTCGCAAAATTATAGATGAAATAAGTAGATATGCCATAAAGCATAAAGCTCATCTAGAAGGACATAAAAATATTGAAGCTCCTCAGTAAATAATTAATCAGATTATTACAGGAAGGCTTAAAATAAAAAGACTTTTAGATAATATAGTATAAAGTACAGATTTCCTAAGGGGAAGTATAAAAAACCTATAATCAAACCAGAGATATCAAAAAATTAATGGTTAGTCAGTTCGACTAGTTTTAATAAGGGAAGGGTATGGTTTAGTTCGGTAAGAATCCGGCATACACTTCTGCTACGGGGCAGTTTGTATCTTTTGAAGATTCCAGCCAATCCCGGTAAAATAAAAAAAAAAAAAAGCAATTGTATTGTATTAAGAAAAAAGTGGACACTTACGAAATATTCTTAAACGTTACAGATGACGTTAAAAAAAGCAGAAAAAGCGGACAGACTTGATGTTAGAGCACCATTTATTAAAATCGTTGTTCATAAGTACGTATAGGAAGCCAATGGGAGTAAAACAAAGGAAATAGTTTTGAATTTCAGTCATATTATCAAATAATAAATTGACTATTTGGACAAGTTGTGGTAGTAAGACCAAGGTACAATAAAGGTTCTTAAAAATTTCAAATTATTAGAATAATCCTGTTTAAAGAATGTATACGAAGTAAGAAGTTCTTAAATTTAAAATTGGTTTTGGTAAATAATTAAGAAACTTACCTTAATTTATAACTATATATTAAATATCCTTCCTGTTTTTTAATAGTTCCACCTGTTGTACCACATATAGGGAAATATATTGAAGAATATTTTTACTTTAAACACATATACATGAATTTCCAAAAATTATAAAATTTTTTTATTTAAATTAAATTTATTTTGAGCAGATATTTGAAAATTTTTAAAGTTTTTAATTGAATTAATTTTTAATAGTATTATGTGATTAAACCTTTGTTTTTACATTTTTATACTAGTAGTATCATATTTTAATCAATTTTTTGAGTAGTTTCATAAATTTTCTTTTAAATTTTATTCAATGAAACCAGAAATGAACTTCACTTTAATTTTTAAATTTTTAAAATTAATTTTTTAATTAACTTCCAATTTTAGATAAATTAAACTATTAGATAATTATAAAACTCACTTTTAAGATACTTATTGTATAATAAATCAGTTCTTTAATTTTGATAATTTTTTTTTAAATTTCAATTTATATTTAAATTTTTTTTTTAGTAAATATTTATATTAAATACAACATTTTTTAATTTATTACACATTTTAACTTTTAAACATTTTCAAGTACTATCTTATTTTTTAATATGGAATACTGCAGTATGAATATAATTATTTCTTATCCAATTATTTTAAAAAATATTTTTAATTAATTTTTTCATTAATATAATTTCAATACTTATAATTATTTTTTTTAAATATTTCTTTTCTTAAGTTTTAATTAAATTTTAAATTTATTAAAATTTGTCAGATATTTTATATTAAATAATAATTTGAACTTCAAACCCATGTATTCTATTTTTTTTTCTATTTTTTGAAACTACTATTCACAATGGACCTGTATATCCCAAACAATAGATTTAGTAAAACACTTGAAAGGGTTTCAAATATACACTTTTAAGTACAAGCACTAAAATAAGAAAATTAAAATAGCAATTACTACCAAACTTTTCAAATCTAAAGAAACTTTTCTTATTACTTATCTCTTTTTCACCAAAACATTTACGTATTAAACGTTATCACTGATTATCAAAATGGGCAAGCACTCAACTTTACATTCTAAAATATTTGATATACTATACTTAGTAAAATTGGACCTTAGTTTTCCTTTTTCAAAAACCTTTTCAAAAATTACAAATAGCAAAAAAATTAAAATTTAAAAACTACAATAAGCCGTTGTAATACGGGTCTATAACTGTGCAATCACAGTTTTTAATCCGTTACAATTTAAAAGTATGATTGGCACACTGAGGATTTTTTCTAATTTTTTTTTTTTGTATAATTTTTTTTTTATATGAAAAAATCAAAAAAAAATTTCCCTACTTCTTGAAAATTTTCAAAAATTTTTTACTTTTATAACGGCAAGTAAAAAAAAACACGTCCTTAACGATTCATAACCGGGCCAAGACTAAAATATAAAATAAAAATTTTTTAACAGCAGGATCGAAAAATACGGAAAAAGAAGAATAAAAAAATTAAAATAACAGAAAAAAAAAATTTTAAATTAACAGAAATTAGTTTTTATGTGTATTAGTTAATGTAAAATGTGTTATACTGTAGTAAAAAAAAACTGTTATACAAAATGGTAAGTAAGAATATAAACTTATCAAAACAAAAAATGCGTTGTATATGTATGTATGTATATAAGTACATACAATTAAATTAATGTAAATCACATAACTGTATAAAAACTGTTAATATATGTATATATGTGTGTACACTAAAAAGTAAAAATATTCAGCATTTACATAGGATTTTGGTTGATATCGTCGTCACCTGTTCATTAAGAGAACATTAAAAAAGGAAAGGTAGATATGACGAAGAAAGAATTTAATAAATTAAATACCAAAGGAATATTATTTTAAGGATATTGAGTATTTGATAAAAGAAAGAAAAGTAAAATTTTCTAATGAATGGATCTAAACAAGGATGGGAAATTTTTAGTACTATTAAACACACATTTACTTCAGTTTTGGTTCAAATTTTATAAAATATGAAATTAATGTAAAATCGAGTGAAATATTAAATTATTATTTTAATGTTAAGAAAATAAAAAAAAAACCCTGCGCTAGATCCGTATCAGCTGTAAATTTTTTTTTTAATTAAACTTTATTTATTCCAATTTCTCAAATTTACCTTAACCTAAAAAAGTTTACAAAAATGTTTCTTATCTGTATTTTATTTTTTTTTAACATCTAAAAATATAATTATTTTTTTTATGTTAAGTTATGTCAATATTAATTTAGCTTACTCTAATTTTTAATATACATATTTTATATAATTTCATATCTTTCAAATTTCATTGTAAAAAATGTTGTAAAAAACAATGTTTATTCTTTTAATTTTTTCTAAAAACCTAAACTATCTTAACCTAATTTAAAAACTTAGCCTAACTTACACTAGTATACATACTAAAAAATATGTTTTTATATATTTCATGATGTACCTAACCACCAACAGTTTTGCCTAATTAATGTATCCTTATGAGGAATACTCATGTCATACTTAAAGAGATCTCTATTAATGTTACCAGGATCATATTCAATAGTTTTACATGTAGCCCGTCTACTATAGTGATATAGTATAGGGACATGATTCAGGTTTTGAATATAACCATTTTTATCTAGATATATAAAATGCTCTGGTGCTATGAAACCCGAGAGCAGAGTTTTTTTAATGTACTCCTCATTGTGGTAATATATATGAGATATAAGACCATTTTCTGGAGTATTTGTTGCTCTAACATAATGATTTCGAATTAATTTTATCATAAAATTATCGATTCTACTTATGTTTGCTTCTTTGTACAAATATTTATTTGAATAAAAACATTTGTATTCAGATTCTGGTTTATGTGATTTACTTATACATACTCTTATGCACTTTCTTTCAAATTTTCTGATTTTTTCCATGAGACTGCCGCTTATATTATACCATACTGGTATACCATATGATAGAAGTGGTCTGATCAATGTAAGGTATGCAATGATTTTAACTTTATTGATGAGCGCCTTGTTATAAAATAGATTTTTACATGCATAAAATGCTTTGATGCCTTTATCTGTTACACTTTTTACTTGGTGTATATAGTTCAGATTTCTATGTAGGTAAACTCCTAGGTACTTCACCGTTTTTTTGGTAGCTATCTCGATTCTGTTGGGTGCCTTTATAATGAACTTTTTCCAATTTTTCTTATAATTGTAATTAAGGTTACAATAAGTATTTCTAAATAATATGCTTTCGCACTTGCTAAAATTAATTTTTAGTAACCATATTTTACAGAAATCTATAATAATGTTGAACATTTTCTGAACGGATTGTTGAGCTTTATCCACCCTATTACTGGCAGAGTAAATAATTATGTCATCCGCAAAGGCTATAGAATAATTAAATCCTTTGACCAATTCTAACATTTTTAGCATGTCGATGATATAAATCGAAAATAAAATTGGTGAATTTACTGCACCTTGTTGAAGTCCATTACCCAATTGACAAATTTTTGGATAAAGTTCGGTTTCATGTCTTTCTATATAAAATTTATTGTCGCTAATCATATCTTGTATTAAAGCTACTAGATGTTGTGGGAATTTATACTTATATAGCAGTTTATATATTAGGCCATCAATCCAAACAGAGTTGAAGGCTTTTTCAAGATCAATGAGACATGCTCCTACTCCATTCTTTTTATTTATATGCCAACATATGTCGGATGTCAATTTTGTTACTGCATGTATTGTCGAATGTTTGAATCGAAATCCGAATTGGTTTTCCGGTAAAATGTTTTTTGTGTTAATATGATTTGTAATCTTACTATTTATTAGGACTTCATAAATTTTACTAATGCTGGGAAGCAAGCTTATAGGCCTGTAATTACTAGGGTTTGTTGGATCTTTACCCGGTTTTTTAAATACCATTACACGAGCTAGTTTCCAAGTTGCAGGATAGTATGAGTGATTTAACGCGTTATTAAATAATATCACATATTTATTAATTATTTTATCACTCAAATTCTTTATTACCAGATTGGGAATTCCATTTGCACCATGTGAAGTTTTGTTTTTTAAATTCGTCATTATATTTTTTAATTCATCAAAATCTGTGAAATAATTGTTTCTGTTTTTTTGTTGTGAAGCTTTATTGTTAACACTAAATTTACGTATTGTTATATTATTTTGTTTTTTGATTTTGTTTATATTTTTAAATTCGTTTATTTTATTTTTAATGCGATTGTGGAATACGGTATCAGGAATGCTTATTTTATGTGTATCTTCTATATATGAGCTAATAACATTTAGAATATCTTTTTTTTCTTTTAAAATATATTTATTGTCGTTTGTTTTACTGAGATTAGCCTCATCTATATTGTTTTTAGTTAATAGTTCGTTATTATCTATATGCAAACTATTGATATTGAAGTTGGATTTTTTTCTAAAAATTTTGTTTATTTCAGGGAACATATTATTGTTTTTGCTATTAATTTTACTAATTCTATTGTGCCAATATTGATTAATTTCGAATTTAATGCGCTGTTTTATTAAAGAATTAATGTTGTTAAGGAGGCTTTTAAGAAAGTTTATTTGATGAATAGAAAAATTTAGGTTCTGTGAGCGTATTCGATGAAGATCGTTAAGCAAGCTGTTTTTTTTAGCTATTAGTTTTTTAATTATCGGAGAATTTATTTTGTTCATGTTATTAATTTGTTCCTTTTTTGGTACTACTTCATCTATAGTTTTAATAATTATTTTGTCTATTTTAACTAAATGATAATTTATATTTTTTATATTTAAATTGCTGTTATCACAAATCTGATTTACAGAATTTAAATATTCGGTATCAAAGTTTTTATCAAGTTTTTTCTTAAATTTATTCCAGTTGGTGTTTTTGAAAAGAAATTTATGCTGTTCTGTTAATTCTTGTATATTTAAATCGTTATTTGTTATTGAAAATTCGAAGTTAATCGCATTGTGATCGCTATCATATGCCATTGTTGTTAATTTATTATATGGGTTTTTGTAAAAAAAATTAAATCGAACATCAGTTATTATTAAATCAATATAAGAGTTAGATCTGACAAAAGTGGGGCCATCTGTTTTATGTAATTTTAATTTATATTTTAAATCATTATTTTTTATCCAATTATTTAATAAATTTCCTCTTGTGTCATTATATGTATTAGACCAGTTTATATGTTTTGCATTAAAATCACCTGCTATTATATAATAATTGTTTGTGTTATCTAAATTTAGAGTAACAAAAATTTTTTCTATTTCTTCAATAAATTTATCGTTGTTTCTGTCTGGCACGTAGACAGAAATAATAAATAATTTTTTTGCATTTTTTAATTTAATAAATATTATACACGCTTCAATGCATTTAAATGCATCAAAAATTTTGTTGCTTACGTAGTTATATTTATATTTTTTTTTAATACATATGGCCACGCCACCACCTTTTATGTTTGACATTCTATCTCGTCTAATTATGGTATAATTGTCAAAATTAATATTAATGCTTGTATTTAATTTTGTTTCGCTCAGACACATGAAATCAGGTTTATGATTATCAAGAAAGTGTAAAAGAGAAAGTTTTTTATTGTAAGAGATTAAAGAATTGACATTTACTGAAATTAATTTGAAAGTTTTAGTTAAATGTGACATATTGTTGGTTAGGTTTCATATTAAGTTTTTTGAAAATTAGTTTAAAATTGTTTTTATTTTCTGTGCTTTCTTTTTCTAATTTTAAGATTGAATTTTTTATTTCTAGTAATATATTTAAATAAGAATCATTGTTATTGTTATTAGCATCAGTGTTATTACAATTATTTTTAGAATTAGTGTTAATATTATTGTTGTTTTTAGAATTAGTGTTAATATTATTGTTATTTTTAGAATTAGTGTTAGTATTATTGTTATTACTTAAAGCATTAGCATAAGAAATGTTTTTATTAATAAAACTCTGTGACATATTATATTTACTTACAATTTTGTTTTTTTTTGTTTCTTTTATTTCTTCGCGTAATTTTAATTTTTTTTGATATTCCTCGCATTTTGTGTAAGAAGCTGGATGTCCATTATTACCACACAATATGCAATACAGCTTTTCCTTGGGATCATCTGGGGTAATTGTGCATTGGCTTGGTGAGTGATTTTTTCCGCATTTAACACAACGCGGTTCCATAAAACAATTTGCAGAAGAATGCGAGAACCGCTGGCATTTGGTGCATTGCACTAGGTCTCGTTTCATTAACTTTTCCCATCTTATAATTTGGTAATCAATGGATTTTATTTTTATTAATTCTTCTTTTAAACTACCTGGTGCTGCTTGGATAATATAATGTGGTAGTAAGATATTATTCTTTATTGAGTGCTTAGTAGTCAAGCGTGTTACTTTTTCAAATTTGGTGTTTTCGGTTTCATGTTGTTTTAAGTAATGCAGTACTTCTTCAGGTGAGTACGTATTGTTTAAACCTTTCAAGACCATAGTAATTTTTTTTTGTTCTTTTGGGGTATATGTGTAATGTTTAACCTCTGCATCATTTAGCAATTCTTTGGTTTTATTAAAATCATCTATATTCTAGGTATATAGTGCTGCTGATTGGTTGGTTGGATATTCTTTTACTAAAAAGTTTTTTACCTG